>SKCR01049504.1:0-291050 GCA_019454045.1 Zanthoxylum bungeanum | reverse complement strand
GTAAAATATATAAGCCTAGTTTTTTTTTTTGTTTCATTATTCCATGAACCCTAAAAATCAAATACAAAGAGAGAAAGAGAGAAAAATAGAAAAAAGAAAGGAAAAGCTTGAAAATCAAGGATTTTGTTAAGTTTTTCTTACTTTTTCCTTCATGAAAATTGTTTCTATCTTAATAAGCCTCAACATGTGTAGCTTAGTTTGTTCTCTACTCTTTTATGGATGTGATTTGATGATTGGCAACTTGGATTAAAGATGGAAGCATGTATATTGTTTTAGATTGTTTTAAATTATTTATTAAGCATTTTTTTAGCCATATTGATGGAAGTTGCCATTCTAGAGTTACTTAGCCACTCATGATTGACCTAGAATTATTCTTGAGTTATTTCATGATGGTGAGGCTTGATTGGTGTTGTGAGAATTGAATTAAAGTATTGAATTTAATTAATTTCGTGTTAATTTTGCTAATTTGTGAAATTATAAAATTAGGGTTTTTAACCTTCACCAAATTTTTGGATTTTCATATATGTGATGAGATTTGATGTATATATGATGTATATTAAATTTGGAAATTTTTGGATTTGATCTTGACATGTTTTGAACAAAAATGACCAAATTGCAAATTCTTGAAAGTTTAGGGACAATTCGGCAAATTATGGAAATTCGATTTTCTATGAGTTTCAAATTTTATTTTCATGTATTAGACATGTATAAATCATTTTGGGATTGATTTGAAATCAATTAGAATTGTATTTGACAATTTTGGACTAAAATGACAAAAATACAAAGTTTTGGGGCAAAATGGTAATTACTGAAAAATCTGATTTTTGGGTAAAATTTTCAATTTTTAAGTATTGAGTAATTAATATAAATTAGTTTATTTTAATTACCCAAGAAAAATTATTGAAATCGGAAAATTTTGATTTTCCGCGTTTCTCTGCGTTTACCCGAATTACCACCCAAAACCCCAACAACTTCTACCCCAGCCTTGCCATTAGCCCCAGTCAAGATATCGTGAATCAGATCGCGGGTACATAACAATTTACGCCAGATGCGATTAACTGATTCGTCTCCATCTAACTGTGGAAGCTCATGAACGAATGGAGGCTGTTGCCCAATGAAAAAGGGAAAAAAGAATGGACCCGAGAAAGAGCATAAAGATAATTGAAAATGATACGGGGAATGAGAGGAGTTGGCCCTAATTGGGTGAATAGAAGGCCAGCGTAATGAAATGAATGATTTGACTCAATGGAACGAAAAACATGAAAGTAGGCCCTGAGCCAAAGTTGGACGAGCCAAATAGGGGCAGAAGCAATGGGCGAAGAATCATACCGTACCTGTTTTTGAAGAACGACCAGGCCCCGATAAACGACAGCCAAAAGGAAAGAGCATAGATCCAAAGGACGACCATTGGCAGCGTCTGAAGAAATAGAAAGATAACCCGCCACAAAATTTCTGACTAGGCACGCAAATGATATATTTACAAAGTGAGTAATGAATGAAATCAGTACGCTCTAATACCGTAACCGGACAGGTCAACTCAAAGAATGCATGAAAGAAAGCAGAATAAGAAGAGAATAACAAAGTGTCCATTTTGGGTGGAGGAAAGTGAAAGTTAGTACGGGCGGAGATGGTCGCACCCAAAGGAGCCAACCCAGTCAAGGCACCGATATCACGCAATGTGATGGTCAAAGGGCCGAAAGGGAAAAAGAAAACATTATAATGAGAAGACCAAAAAGCAGTGATATGGGGAAAAGATTCTGATCGAGGAGGAAATACAAGGGAAAGCTCTATGAGAGAGAGTATACACTGTTTTCGAGGAAGGTGCATGTGTCTGCATGCGACTTCATGCGCTGAAACCAGTTCTCGAATGAAGAATCAGGTTTGGGCCAGGTACATATGGGATTGGACTGATTCAAATGAGAAATGCTCAGATGTTCTGAAAGGGTTAGAAATAGAAGGGAACAACTGGGCCAATGGAGCTATGGCAATGACTTCATCATTAACAAAAATGGGCCGAGAGAGCACAATTCGTGGGTTTCGTCAAGAGTGTGGACCCCAAAGACGCTAACTGAAGGGTCGTCCAATGCGGCCTGGTAATCTTTGAAGGTTGAGGTAGTTTTCTTTTTGGGAGCAGAGGAAGAAGACGCAATGGCAGGTAAATTAAAGGATTTGCAAAGGTAAGAAAGCAGTGAAAAAGATGAAAGAAGGTAAAATAGTGAAAAAAGAGGAGTTGGGTTTATATAGCCAAAATATAAGTTCGCCCTAGGACATGTGGCGCGATCCAATTCGAGGAAAAAAAAGAGCGGGAAAATGAAGAGGCGGTACTAGACACGACGTGACATGGATGTGACGCGAAAAGCGGCACATTAATTAGTGCAATGATGGTTTCAGACAAGACGTGATGAGAGATGTCACACATTAATTAGGGAAACAATGGATCTGCATAGGGAATATAAACAACAGGTCTCGAAACGGTATTAGAAAGCGAAAGATCAGCAGACCGAACCAGTAAGGCGGCAGTGGCATGAACCCAACTTTAAATGCTTGACTAATAAATAATGTCTGGGGGCAATTGTTAACAGGAAAATAATTATTAAAGAACGAAAAAGCATGACGTCATTTTGGACAAAGAATGAAGAAAGAATTGACCCAGAACGACTCAACTCAGGACGATTCGACCAATGAAATAACGAAGAAAGAACCTTCCAACAAGTGAAGAACGATGAAAGAAGAACGAATATGCGAATGTACCTTGCAGTTGGTCAGTTACAAGTAGGCTCACTTAACGGTTATTGCATAGTCTGGCAGTAATCCCCACGATCTAGTAGGTTATCAAAGCGTAACCCAGCAGTTGCACACACGATCCAGCGGTTGCACGCATGATCTAGCAGTTACATGCGAGTAGGAAATGTGGGGTTTAATGGGCTGAAGACAACGAAACCGCTTGAGCAATTAGCGGGACCGTACACTATAAAAGGCTTAGGCGTAACAAAGAAGAAAAAAAAACTCAAAATAAGCAAGTAGTTTGAATTTAATGTATTTCTAAGCTTTGTAATCTTAGGGTTGTAATCTGTGCGCTTGCGCCCCTTATAGACATTTTCTAGGAATCAATCAACCCTTTCTGGGACTGTCTTATGAGGTTTGGAACCTTACATGTGTGCTAGCAAAAAATTGCGAGAACAAGAGGAAGGGACAGTATCGGGTTCGTTGAAATTGCTTGATGATCTTTTAATTGTTATACGACCATCAAGAATTCAATTACCATTGTATGGTGGCTCTCTGATGTTTTTGAATAATTCAATTTCATCAGTAAAGATTTTGAATCAATACACATTGATTATGATGCTGTAAGTCAATGAATGTCATGATCAGGCACAAAATACCACATTGTGCACTCAAATTATCAATAAAAATAGAATCTAAAGTAAAAGTCACACTAGAATTTGAATATTTACATTGTATTAAATTTTACTAGAACTCAGAATATTTGCAATTTACCGAATCTGTGTTGCACAAAAGGAAAAAAATTATTTTTTTAAAAAGGGTAATTTTGGAAATAAACGGAGTTAATAAAAAAGTGGGGGATGGTGAGATAAATAGAGGAGGGGGAGGGGGGGGGGGGGGGGGGGGGGTTAAATATCACTATTCTTTCTTATAAGTAAAATATTTATATGAAAATCATTTTCCAAAAACAAAATATTTTCCGGTGTTTAGTTATTATCTGAAAAATATTTTCGTAGAATATTTTTTGATATTTGACTCATCAAAAATTTTTCTCGAAAAAAATTTTGGATGGTTAGAAGTTAGTATGGATGGCTAAAAGACTCAGATCCTATCTGGATCTGCATGGACTCAGACTACATGGGTCCGAAATTAAAATTTCTAGATCTGGGTGGAGGAATTCGGGGATTTGGTTCCAAGTTTTTTCTAATACAAATGTAGTTGAAAAATATATTAAAACAAATCTAGATTTTTTGATCCAGAACTACTATACTTGGATATGAATCCATGCGGGTCTGGAATTTTGATATCTGAATCCAAGATTATATTAATTTTATATAAATATAATTAAAAAAATCTGGATTTCCATATCTGGTCTAGTTATACATGGATCTAGATCCACGTGGGTCCAAAATGTCTAGACCTGAGTTCAAAATTTCATTACTTATGCAAATATAATTGAAAAAGATAAACAAATCTAGATTTTCAAATCCGTTCTAGGTATACTCGAATCCGGATTCACACAAGTTCAAAAATTTTGGGACCCGAGTATAGAATTTTATTAATTTTATATAATATAAATGAAATTTTTTTAAAAAAATAGATTTTTGGAACTGGTCTAGATATACCCAGATCCATATCGAGTATACCAATATCCAAACAAAACTCGCATTCGGGTCTAGATATTTTTTCGGATCTAGATATGGATCCATCAAAATAAATCCAGACCCTGACCGCATGTTCGGATTTAGATATCCCTAAAAGCAACTTATGGAAACTTTGGTGATGAAAAAACATGTAAAATGACTTAAGATTTGTATTCCGTAAATTATTTTTTGGAAAATGGATAATTTTTTTTATTAATTTTTAAAAACAATTTATATTTACTAATTTTTTCGTAAGTATTCCAAACGACGTACAATAAGGAAAATATTTTTAGAATTCGTTTTATAGTGAAACAAACGAATCCTAAATGTAAGAGTGGCAATAAGAGCATATCTAGGCCCCATCGAGCTCGGGACATACTCACGCTTAGCCATATTTTTAAAAAAAATTACTTTTAAAAAAAATAATTAATTTTGTTAATACTTAAAAATTAAAAATGTCAATGTTTTTAGTATATTTTTTTAATTATGCCTTAAAAGTTTAGTTTATATATGTATGTATTTAGAATTAAAAATTAATTTTATATAATTAAAAAAATACTAATAAAAACCTAACCAGGTTAAGCTCGAGCTTTTTTGCTTAAATCCGACCCCCGCCCGGAAACTAAAATTTTTCTCTCGGGACAATCCAGGCTCAGCTTTTTTTTGCCTACTTAAATGAATAAGATCATGTTATTGCATTTATTTATAGAACTAAGAGCCAATTAATAATTTATAACGAGTTGCTCTTAAAGGGCGTGATATGATGATTTTCAAGTAATTTTATTTACCTTGTCACATGAGTTTAATTCTTGGACGAGATAAGAGGATAAAAAGTTAAATTTAGGATTTGTCATTGCTTACTTTTAAAATAATAATAATAATAATAATTTGTAACAATTTTTTTTTTTTTAAATGAGTATAAGAGATTGTGATAGAGTTTAATAGGACGTTTGCATACTCGTAATCAAAATGTGTTGGAATGAGAATGATAAACCAAAATGAGAATAAGTTGTTTATTTAGTTGTAAGAATATTGATCGAAATGAAATAATATTCATATTAATGTATTTACTTTGTCTATTAATTCGAATGAATTGTTAAGAAGTTGCAAAAAATGCTCATAGTTCAAATTTAGTTAATATTTTATTTATTTTGTTAGTTAATAATTTATTAATTAATTTTAATTAATTATTAATTTACGGGAACTTATCATCTATCCACCCAAAATTAAAGTAAAGTTTAAAAATGTCACTTGTTTTTTTAAAACTATCATATGTGTACCTCAAGTTATGAAAATTAATATTTTATACCCAATTATTATTTTTTGGGTGTAAAATTTATTTTTTATAACTAATTATTGGGTAAAATATTTGCAATAACTGATTTTTAAGTGTAAAGTATTCATTTTACATAGCTTCTTTTTTTTTTTTTAAATATTTTTTTTTTCATTTTACATACCCTAGGTGGACATGCAGTAGTTTTTAAAAACAAGATATTTTCGAACTTTAACATTCATTTGGATAAATTTCCCTTAGTTAAATTAATAAGTTATTAATTCATTTTTTATTAAATGTTAATTCATTATTCATTAATATATTACTTACTTTTTTTTTAGGAAAATATATTACTTACTTAATTATCAATAAACTATTACTTTATTGATTATTGATTTATTATTAATAATCATTTACACTTATTAATTTGTTATTAATTATTCGTAATTAACAATGAATATTTAATATCAATTAATAATTATAATTAATAATTTATTAAATATTAATTATTACTTAATTATTAATTATTAAAATAAATTTATTATTTACTTCATAATTTTAGGGAATGAGATTATTATTTCTATTAAGTTCATACCAGGGGCTCGTGTCGGGCATGGCTGGACTTGGTGTCGGGGACATGGGCCGTGCTGATACAGGGATCGAACCTAACTCGTTCCGGGGACTAGGTCGGGCTCGATTTCATGATAGATTTCATAATTCATTTTGATTTTAGATTTACTAATACTTTTTTATGCTGAATGAAACTCAGGAAGAAAATTTTCCTTGCATGTATTATTTTTTAATCACTTAATAATATATATATATATATATATATATATATATATATATAAATTCAAATATTTTTTAAGTCTTCTCATTGCGTCACATGGTGGCTTTATAATAAAATTATAAATCAAATTAATAAATCTATTAAATAAAAATCATATTACAGTAAAAATCATATTATAATTTTATGAGAATTTTATTATAACAATAAAACATATTAGACTATCATATTAAAATTAAAAAAAAACACTATTAAATTATCAATAATTAACCTAATCTCGGTCCCCAAGGGGCGTTGCTTGGTGGTGTAGGGATCGGGATCTCACCTTGAGGTCATGGGTGGGTTCGAATCCGTGTGAATGTGTTTCTTGTAAGAGGTTGGAAAACTGAGGTTTTACCCGCTCCGCTTAAGCACAGAATGAGTGGTTTGGCGGTGAGGTTTTCAATAATTAAAAAAAATAATAATAACATAATCTCTACAATTAATTTTTATTATTAATTATAAAATTAAAATATTTCTATAATTATTTTTATTTTTAAATTATAAAATTAAAATATCTCTATAATTATTTTTTATTATTAAATAATAAAAGTAAAATAATAAATTATCAACACAAGAAACCTATTACAATATAAAAACATATTCGATTATTAAGGTAAGAAAAAATATTAATTTAATTTATTAATTAATATTTTAATTTATAATTATTAAATTATAAAATTAAAATAAAGAAACCTATTATAACAATAAAACATATTATAATCCCTCATTAAAATAATAAAACATATGTGACACTAATATATTACAATTAACCTCAACAATTAATTTTTTATTATAAAATTATAAAATTAAAATATATTTACAATTAATTTTGTATTAAATAAAAAACCTATTACAATAAAATACATATTATGATTAAATTATTTACAATTAACCTAATCTCTACAATTATTTTTTTATTATAAATTATGAAATTAAAATATTTCTACAATTATTTTATTATATTATATATATATATATATATATATTATATATATATATATATATATAATTTAAACATTTTTAAATTTCCTCATCGCGCCAAGTGGCCGCTTCATATTAAATTTATAAAATAAAAGTAATAAATCTTTTTTAAATAAATACATATTATAATTTAGAAGAATTCTATTATTACAAGAAAGCATATTAGATTATCCTATTAAATTTTTTTAAAAAATACTATTAAATGATCTATAATTAACGTAATCTTTACAATTAATTTTTTTATTAAATTATAAAATTAATATCTCTACAGTTATTTTTTTTAAAATTATAAAATTAAATATCTCTACAATTATTTTTATTATTAAATTATAAAATTAAAATAATATATTATTATAACGACCAGAAATCCCGACTACTGTTACATCTTGAGACGAGTGTTACATAATATAATTGTGTTTGAGCACATATACATTATGGAATGACTTTGGGGACAATCGGTGAATTCATCGAAATTCTGATACGAAACTGTATAATATTCCACTCCGGATAGCCCATGGTATTTGGGTCGTAACTTTCTCATACGAACTTCTTTTTTTATGAATTTTTTATATCGCCGGAAATCTGAGATCAAGACCTACAACTTTCACATTGAATACTTTTCCAAATTAAAAGTAGAAGTAGGTCAAAAATACGACTAAAAAATATAGGTGAATAGTACCCCGAGGATGAGTCTAGACAATTCTAACTTCTCAATTTTTTCAATTTTATTTCATTAAATTATCTTCAAAAATCAAACAAGTCCTAGTATATATATGTGGTACTATTCACATTTTCATAATAGAAATAATGAGAAGAAAAACGTGAAGGAGATAATGAAAACAAGAGAAGAAAAACGTGAGGAGAGAGAAAAAAGAAGAGAAGAAAAAAAACGAAGAAAGAAGAAGAAAAAGAAGAAAGAAAGAAAAGAAGAAAAGAGAGAATAAAGGAGAAGAGAATAAAGAAGAAGAAGAAGAAGTAAAGAAGAAGATGAGCAACAATTAAGACTTGGAGAAGTGATGGAAAGCAAAGGAAAAGAGGTAAGAAAAACATAACCCAAATTGTAATACTTTGATTTTTGAGTTTTAATGATTTGATATGTAGCATGTTGAGAGCTTGAGTATGATGATGATTGAGTGATTGTTGTGCTAAGAAAATGGTGATTGGGGAAAACCCCCAACTTGCTAATTTTGGGTGAAAAAACTAAGTGAAGTTTATAGAATGGATATAAGTTGGTATTGAGTGAGATATTGATAGTGTTTGTGGATGCTTATTGAGGATTAATGGAATGGTTTTATGTAATAAATTTGATATAGATGTGTTGAGGATGTATTTGGGTAAGATAAGCTTGAGAAAACAAGTGTATAAAGCTGGAAATCAGGTTCGCGTTGTGAAGCCTAAGGGGTCAACGTCGCGGCACGTACTGGAAATTAAGACAGATTCGTTTTTGTTTGTCCACGTCACGACGCGTAAGGACTTGCGTCGCGACGTAATTGGGAATTTTCATGTATTAGTTTCTGGAATTGTGCGCATTGCGACGCGAGATCAAAAATTTACCAAAATCAGTTTGATTTATTCCAGTTCCACCCGAACATGTTAGAGGCCACCCTAAAGGTCTCGCATCGGTTTGCACTCACATAATACTTCATGATATAAGTATGATACGTTTTAAGTGATAGTCAGTGTTTGAATGAAAAAACTTAGTATATCTCGAAACATATCCACGACTTATGTTCTAACCAAGTTTACCGATGATAGATTATCGGCAGAAATCCAAAGTTTTTTACTAAGCGAAAAAGTGCCAGCCAGGTTCCAAAATCAGTGAGTGGACACTATTCTCTAAAGTTGACTTTTATGATGTATTTTACATATCCGACTTATTTTTACGCTTTAGGGCGTTAGTTGATTTTTATTACAGTTATTTCATGAAAGATTATGTTTTAAGTTATGTTTGAGAAATAAATATTTTCAAGTATGATTTTAGGATTTTCGAGGCATGAGGAAAAAACCCACCTCAGTATGTAATTATATACAGACATGGATTGACGGATGACATGTGCACATGTAGAGGACTGGGGGGACGGCGACACTTAACACCCCAAATCCTAGTTCAGGACTAGGGATGATAGATGCCCATAGATCCTAGTTTCAGAGCTTGGAGGGTAGCATAGATCCACACCCCAGCCAGTTCTAGTCAGTGGCTATGATGGGAGGATGACGATAACGCCCCAAGACCACTAGTTTCAGGGACATGAGTGACATACTTTGGGGGACGGCGATACGTAAACACCCATGTAGACACTGTATTTTTGCATGAGCCCGATGATGATGAGCCTCGTATGGAGGCACTACCTGAAAAGTTACGGAAGTTACGAATAACGAATGCCGGAAGGAAGGAAAATCTCCAAAATTAGCACCTTACTGGATTCGGACTCACTAGCCAACCTCAGATTCGCTCAGTCAGCTTCTGCTTCATACCTTAGCCTCGGCCCATGCAATCCATGCGGCCCAAAACCTCATGCAATCGACCCATTTAATGAGATTTTGGGATCCCAGCCTTACCAATTTAACAAGATTTGAGATCTCTTCATCACCAAATTCATAGGATTTTATTCCCAAAATAAGTTGATAATATATTCCCCAAATAAACATGATTTGTTTCCCTATTTGGAGATCTCGTCAAAACATTATAAAATGGACCAAATCTTGACACAAAATGGGGAGTGTGCGGCAACTTGAGAAAAAAAAACCCTAGAGGATCACAAAAAAACAGTGAGAAAAAAAGGAAGGGAAAACCAGAAGCAAAAACCGTAAACCAGAAGTAAAAACCGTGAACCAGAAGCAGAAACCATGAACCAGAAGCAGAGACCAGAAATAGCGTGAAACAGATACCAGAAATAGCATGAAGCAGAGACCAGAAACAACGTGAAACAACAAACCAGAAACGGACGTGAAACCAGCAAGCAGAAAGACGTGAATCAGCATGTAGAAACAACAACCAGCGTGAGCAGAAACAGCAAACCAACAGTCAGAAACAGCGAACCAGCAAACCAGCGATCCTTCCGGCAACGGTCTAACGCACTTCCGAGAAAACAACTTAAAAGGTAAGACCTGAGGGTACCCTTACCATATTTATTTTTATAGTTCTGGACGCTGCATGTCTGACTGGACGTGAAATACGCCCAGCCGGGTATGCGAAGTCCTACATCAAAAACAGCCAAATCTCCGGCCACATTTCTTCTTTGGCATTATTTATTTATTTATTTTTATCTATTTATTCACTTTTATTGTTATTTTATTTCTCCTTTATTTTGTTTATGTTTGTTCATGTTGATGATTATCCGTATATGCATGGTTATATATTTTTTTTATGTTCGTTTACATTGTGTTGATGATTATGTTGTTATTATCCCTTGTGGTATATCGGATGGAAATCCAGACGTAAATTTTGTAGCCGAATCCGAATGGACGGTAGTACGATTTGTACTTGGGATACAACTCCACGTGCCACTCGGGAAATATTCATATATGCGTGTTGACGTCGTTATTGGTATTATTGCATGCTTTCTCCCGTCTTAGCATTGTTACTTCCCATATGCGTACATTTATTTATTGACGCTTTTCCTGCTTTTGATTGTTTATTATAATTTTTGTTAAAGCATTTCGTATTTCATAATTTAATATGCTTTTGGAACTATGTTATTGTGATTATTATTTTGGTTGGCTGTGTTATTACATTTTTATTTGTTTTTATGCGTGAATTGCATTAAGACTTGACTATACCATTATGTGAACCCGTACATTATACTAGCATAAGTAAGAGACCATTCCGAACCCAACGGTTTGAGGTCTTCCCTTGCGAGGGGTGAGTGCGGCCTTAAATCTTTCCCAGTTCACGCTGGGTGGCGACTCTTTTATTCTCCAGTTTATTCCCCCGCAGGCTAATCCGTACTCTCTCCGAGCTACGAGCCCAAAAGTGTCGTGGTCACCGAACATCATCGGCATAGCGGTAAACCTCGCTTCGCTCCTACAACCCCAAAGTCATGGATTTGCATTCTTGGCTCTAGTTAGGCGTATGAGGGACGACGATAAGTAACGCCCCCATACGTCAGGTTTTCAGAGACATAAACCAATTTTTTTAGAAACAGTTTTCAGATACAATTTTCAGAAAAGTTTCAGAGAAAGCTTTTCTAGAGATAAAGTTTTCAGAAAAAGCAGTTTATAAGAGATTTCCAGGAAAGCATATTTTAGAAAAGTTTTTCAGAAAGAAAGAGTTGTTTTCAGTTTATAAAAGAGATTTTCTGAAAAGATAAATTTGAGATAAGTTGAATTTTAGAACCATGTGTTTTCAAAAGCGTTTTAGTGTTTATTTATAAACTGTCCTCTCACTTAGATCGTTCAAACGATCTAACTTTCCCCCCTCCCAGTGTTTTATTTTGTAGGTTCTTGGAGGACGAGCTCGAGGGGACGGATACTGATCACTGTCACTAGTAGGTTTAGTCCACCAGGTCAAGTTAGAAACAAAGTCCAGTTCAGCTAGAGTCAGGAGGTGACATGTAATATACATCTTGTATAGTAAAGATTTCTTATATATTGCATTTTAGTAATCATTGTCAAGTTGCAATATGTATTATGAAACATCCCCAATCCGGGAGATGTTACCGGCAGGAAATATGCCGTATTATCCCCCTGAGCCTCAAACCATCTAACTGTGATCAATACTATCAAACTCATCACAAACATAAGATCATGCATAGGGTTCATTTCCTAACTCAATGATCATAGAAATGCATCTCGGGTTTCCATACAATGTATTTCATAATATATTACACTACAAATTTGATATTTGACACATTCAAAGACTGATACTATGTAATGTATGTCATGCAATATTTATTTGACACTGACTATGCTGTCTTCTGGACTCAACCTGGCGGACTCAACACCCAAGTGACTGCCAACAGTATCCGTCCTCTCGAGGTTATCCTTGGCAGAACCTGCAAAACAAAAACACTGGGAGTGGGGGGGGTTAGATCATTTGAATGACATAGTGAGTGGACAGTTTAAAACGAAATTGAAATACTTTATAAAAATTCATGGTTTTAAAACCAAAATCATCTCAAGAAACAATCTTCTTCTGCTATGAAAATATTTTCTAGGATTTCTCTAAATCGTGAGGTCTTTTGAGAACTCATTTATAAAACCATTCTCTTTAAAGAACCATGTCTCAAAAGTCCCTCTATGAATGCATAAGATATAAGTCAAGATTTTTCTTTTCAAAAACCTTTGTGAAATTCATTCACAAAACCATATGTAAAATCATCTGTAAAATCAACTGTCAATATGTACCATAATCCCGTGGTCATGGGGCATTGTACTCACAGTCCCCCAAGCCACTAAACCGGTAAACAGTGGTGCTATCAGTGCCACCAACATGTCTATGAAATCCGGGTCTAGGGGCGTTTTACTCACAGTCCCCCTAGCCCAATACCCAGAATCTAGAGGCATATGTCATCTCTAGTCCTGTATCCCATGTGTGCACGTCTATATTCGGATTGGTTACCGATATCCATAAATTCTATATCTATCAATTCCATATTTGTATCAAGTTACATCTGAGGTGGGTTTTTCCCCAATGCCTCCAAAATCATAAAATCATACCTTTGAAATCATTTTCATCATCAAAACATTAATATGAAACCAAGTTTTTATCAAAAGCTTAAATCATAATTTTCAACACGTTTGAAATCAACAGTTTCAAGTATAAATTAATCAAATCAATATCTACAAATTATAATCTGAAAAAATAATTAAAATTCTGAAATAAATACTCTCAATTAAGAGAGAAATTCCACTCATCGTGCTATGATAAATCAGGTACGGTATCCGGTGTAGGTAATCTCCGAGTGTCCGACCGATGATCTAAGGCCAAAGAAATCGTTTTTTTTTTTTATAATACATAGAAACGTATATGCAATCAATAGTTGAAATTAATGCTTATGGTATGACTTATCATAGGTCTACATATCTGTACGAAGTCCTTAAAGTGCCCCCAAACATCGTAGGATAAAACTGGAATGATTAAAAATATCTCATGGAAAAATGTCACGCGTCTTGACGCAAGCCTCTGAGCGTCGCGACACACACCCAAATGGTGAGACAATAACTATCCTATGTTATGTGTGTCGCGATGCAAAGGGGTTGGGCATCGCGATGCGTCACGTCTTATGTAAACCCGTAGGTTTTCTCTGCTTCACGCTTCGCGACACTACCCACCCTACGTCGCGACGCTCTCAACTAAGCACAAATCCATAAACCATTTTTCCAGCACACGTCGCGACGCCAAGGCGTGTCCGTATTGACTCTAGGCCATTTTTCAGGACTCAAATTTTCATCTTCACTTCATACACCATTTCCCTCAACACCACACAAGCATTTCTTAGCACTTCAACATGCAATACAAATACCAACATCATTTCTTTTCTATAACCACAATTATACCATTCTCTATCAATATACTCTTTTAATGTCATTACCATCTTCAATTTTTATAGTCCCCAATTGACTCAAAGTTTAGGGTTTCTTAATTTTGGGGTTTCTCAAAATTCTTTTGTCCTTAACACAATAACCATGCAAACAACATCAAGCACACCCAAACAACACACCACAATCATCAAATCAACAAAACTCATTGTATCAAAGATTTGGGTCAAGCCTACTTACCTTGATTTCAATTGTTTCTTCACTAATAGAGTCTCCAAACCTATCTTTTCTCATTCCTTAACTTGCATGTGTGATTAAGCATCTAATTTACCTTGAATTTATTTGAAGAAATGAATGGAAGTTCTGCACTTCTCCCCCTCTCTCACGTTTCTACTCATTCACAAAATGAGGGTTGAGTGCAATAGAGTCCTCTTTTATACTAGGGGCATGATGCAAAAGATAATATGATGAAAAATATTTACAACTTTAAGAATATTCCAGTTTAGTCCATAGGTACTACTTATCCGAATTAGAGTTACACATTTAGTCTGTTTCTGGTTTGAATTTTAAGAAACATACAACATGAAAGTTATAGATCTCGGTCTTAGCTTTTCGAAGATATAAAATTCATAGAAATGAGACATTGTATGAGAAAGTTACAGTTCGAATAATAAAGGTTGTTCGCATTGAACCTTAGAATGAATTCTGTATCGGTACTATAAGAAATTTGTCGAATGTGCCTAAAGTAATTTCATGAGCCTAATACACATTTTAATATGATCATATATCAAGTATTATGCCATTCCTAACTTAGTAGTCGTCAGGTTACCGGGGTGTTACATTTTTCTCCCTCCTTAAATTGGATTCGTCCTCGAATCCTCAAAATAGTTGGATTTCTAAACTTTGTGTTGGGGTTACATATATTGAATATTTTACCTCAAACTTCCAAAAAGTTGCTGATGTGGGTATTAGGATCTTCAGTTGCTTTTCCCCTAAACTGCACTGACTGCTGAATCATCTGAATGCATGTTTTGATGTCACACGCATTTGCTGGTAAATGAGGAAGTACAATACAGGAAATGAAGCCGTCTACCACCAGAATAGTTCTGTCTCGAATGGGTATTGGTGTGCAACTTCCAAAGGTTCAGGTTCCATGTTGACTAAAGCTTCTTGGCCTTCACGTCTTTCCCTTCTCAATTGTCTGATAGTTCTTTCAATTTCCGGGTCAAACGGTCGAAGTTCAAAGCTTCTGGTTCGTCTCATGTAGTTTCTGAGAACCTAAAACACGAGAAAACAAAAACAATAAGTAAAAAGAAATTAGATACAAGTAAAGGTATCTAACCTCAAAACTAATAGTGAAAGATAAATAAGTCCCCGACAACGGCGTCAAAAACTTGACCAGCATAATCACACGCGTATAACGCAAGCGCACGTATCGTTCAAGTTGTATAAAAAGTATCGATCCCACGAGGACTTAATACCTAATTTATTAATTTTATGAGGTCAAATGATTACTAGTATCTAACAGGTTGATTGATTGATTTGAAATGGTGATGATTTTGAATTTAAGAACAAGTAAATAAAATTGCACGAAAGTAGGTTTAAGAAAATTTAATATTAAGAAACTATCTAGGGTTGTGAATCTTTCTAATATCTTTTAAAAGATGAAGTGGTTATTTCATGTTTGTATAATAAATCGGTTTACTAACTTGGAACACGAAATTATGCGAAAGCCTCTGTCGATGGTCAGACGCAAATACCGAGTATAACCCAATTGAACCATATGTCTATGTCAACCAAATTACCTGGATTCATTAAGTTTAAGTTCCAATTATGGCTACCCCCTCCAGACAGGTATATATCTATCCTGTAAGGAAATCTATTAAAGGGTTATCTATCCTCAAGGAAGATCGTGGGCTACTAAGTCTAAGGCTGAAACCTAAAATTCCTTTGTCAAGTTTATTTTAGATTTACCAGATCAATCTTATTAGTGACCAATTAACAAGACGCATTAAGCTTAAGACTTAATAAGTAAACCTTTAAATTACCCAAACTACAAAATAACCTCTTATAAACTGGTGCTATTCGAATTCATCACAACCCTAGATAACTAACTTAGTTACGACACATAACTAGGGCTAGCAAAAACTTAAAAGTAAAAGACATAAAATAAAATGCTGCAAAGTAAATGCTGTAAAGTAAATACTGAAAAGTAAAATTACAAAAATAAAATGCTAGGGTTAAAGGATCTACTTTTACTACTACTATTTTAGATATCTCCATTAATATAATATATTAACTTGTGATAACATTACCAACCAACCATATAGGCGGTAACCTGATTAAGTCAAATTAAGTCCAACCAGTCATTAAGGCGGTAACAATATTTGTCCATAAACCAGCCATATAGACGGTAAATTACCAACCGACCAACCAGACGATATCCTTGCTTAGTCAAATTAAAATCAATTTAATATCAATTACCAACCGGCCAATATAGCGGTATCCTCATTAAGTCAAATTTTAAATAGTGAATATATTATAATTAGGGAGATTAATCTAAATAGCAGTAATAAAAGTTTTACCTTTAACCCTAGCAGTGGGAAGTGTAGGCACTGTATTTTTGCATATAAGTCCTGATGATGAGCCTCGTATGGAGGCACTACCCGATAAGTTGCGGAAGTCGCGGGAAACGGACGTCGAAAGGGAAAACTCAATACCTTGTTGGATTTAATTTATTTGCTTAGCTTCGGGTTCGCTCGTTTGATCTCTGTTTTAAAATTTATCCTCGGCCCAAAACCCCGCAACCTACACCAAGCTACACACCCAAACACACACACCACCAACCACACGCCCAAGCCCACCAAGGAATCAAGCTCTACACGCCCAAGCCCATCAATCCCATCCAAAAAATATCCAACACATTAAACACATGTTAAAATCTAAATAAATCTCTTTCCTAAATTAAATAAATCAAATCAAATCTCATGCCTAAATTAAAGAAATCAAATCAAATCCCATAAATCCCTTTCCTAAACTAAAACAAATCACCTTCCTAATTGAATGGATCTTTTCCTTATAACACACTAATTAAAAGATATCCCCTATAATTTGCATGATTTCTTTCCTACCCAAATAAGGACAACCCCAACCCCTTCTTATAAAAAGGAGTACAAACCAAACCATTCACTCCCCTAGAGCTCATTCACGACAACTCACGGCTAAAGAAAAACAATAAACCCTAATCTCTTGAAACACACATTCTCTCTCTCTCTCCTTGGACACTCACTCCTCACGCCTCTCTTCCAGCTAATTCACACGTCATTTATTTCTCTCTAACTCTCCCTCTCTCTCCCCACATTCATTCCGCTTTGACGCAGCCACAAACAAATAAAACCATCCCACGCTCGGCAGCCCATCTCTATTTTTCTCACAGATTCTCCTCACACGGTAATCAACCAAACCAAGAAACCTTTAACAACTCACACGTCTCTATCTTTCACTCTAGACACACGTCTCTCTCTCCCAACTCACACACATAGACCTTGCACTCAGACAAAACACTTTTCAACCCTTACACTCCTCACTTCACACAGCAACACGTAGCCCCCACTAACCTAATACCATAAACAAAACAAGCCCATGGCCGACAAACGACCTTAAGCAACCCCCAACAAATAAACAAATTCAACTCACTCAGCAGGCCACACCACACAATAATAAAAATCCCACATCGACCACAAACGCCCTTCAATCCACCTAGCAACCACACATTGCTCGTTGACCCTTCACGCAACCTTTCCCTCAATAACCTCACATTAACAGCCCCTCGCCTTCACAAAACCCACAAGCCGAATCAAACCTACATAAGCACACGCTCAACCCCTCTCATCAAACACACTCGGCAGCCATTCAAACAGCCTCACAACTCTTCAACAACCCCTCACGATACAACTCTGAACACCCAAACCGACACTGCCAATCCACTGAACGCCCCTTTCTCCATGCAGTCAAACACATAAAACACAAAGCAATAAACCCTTCACAAAAGCAGCCCACACAGCCCCTGCAAACTACCTCTGTTACCAAAAAAAACAGACCCTGAAAAATAGCCCATTTTCACCGAAAACAGTCCCTGAAAAACTGCACTTTTAAACCCGTAAACCAGTCCAGAAAAACTGCACATCCACCGCATAAAACAGAGCAAAACAGCAGCCCAAACAGCGAGGAAACGAAGGAAAACAACGAACCAGTAAATCGAAAAAGTTGCGGAGCATCAATCCTTCCGACAACCGCGTAACGCACTTCCAAGAGACGACTTAAGAGGTTAGTCCTGAGGGCACCCTTTTATTTACTCTCGTTCATCTTTTAATTATTTATTAGTATTTCTTCGTATTAGTATTGTTGGTTAATGTATGTTATGGCTATTGGATGAATGAAATATGTGTTATCTCTTGCGATATATCGGATGGAAACCCAGACGTAAATTCCGTAGCCGAATCCGAATGGACGGCAGTGCGGTCTGTACTTGGGATACAACGCCACATACCGCTTGAGAGACACACATATTTCGTTTCATCCAATCTTGTGTTTATCTATTGTTTAGTTGTTTAGTATGTTATTTTTACTTATGATTTAGTTGTTTAACATATTATCTCCAAGTATGATTTAGTTATTTCTTTCGCATTAGGAACTTAATTATTTTTTTCTATGTTTATGTTTAGATTATTATTCATTTATATTGTCATGTTTATCAATTTAATTTGTCCATGAGATCATGTGTTTGCCGTTATTTTGATTTACTTTCATGCATGCAAACTTAGATATAGGTTAGATGCAAACTTAGATATATGTTGTATGCGAACTTAGATGTAGGTTATTCATGCGTAGACTCGGTTATATTATTACATAAATCTGTTCATTACAAGTGGCATAAGTAAGGGACTATTCCGAACCCAATGGTTTAAGGTCTTCCCTTGCGAGGGGTGAGTGCGGCCTTAAATCAATTTTCCCAGTTCACACTGGGTGGCGACTCCATTTTATTTCTCCAGTTTAGTCCCCCGCGGGCTACTCCGTACTCCCAACCGGGCCGCGAGCGTGGAACAGTGTCGTCGATTTCTGTGTCCAACAGTCTGGCGACTCCACTGGGGATATAGAATCGGCCTCGAAATAATGTCTTGTAATGTTTGTGATTTGTGCTTTAGTTAACCGTGTCTACCATGGGTTGAAAGGGGTTTAATCAAAGGCACTATTAGAGCTAAGTAATGGTTTGGTGTCTTCCTTCATTCACTACCTTTCTATAAGGAAAAGCTGTGAAGGCACCTGGATAATCATTTACCCGAAGCTTACCGTGATGGACTAACTTGGCGGACTTATTGTCTATTCCTGTCACCAAGGCGATAAGAGCCTAAAAGGCTTGGGTATTTAAGAGAGTCCGTTCCACCCTCCCTCTGGGGAATCTTCAATAAGAAATCCATTTGACCGTCAGTCATGCACCATAACTCGTTGGCACGTACCTTAAGGTATAAAAAAGGTGCTCTCACTTGGTCGCTCGAACCCTTGAGTAAGGAGTCCTAGTTGTGAGTAATCCTCGCCAGCGGGAGCCTTTGTCTATATCCCTATAAACCCACATATGAACTGTAGTTGTAGGACCAATAGAAACTATTCATTTATGCTTGCGTTCAGGACCATCGTCATTTGGATTCAGTTGGACCTTTTTTCATGAGGTATGGGCTTGTTGGGCCATTTAAATTGGGACGAGTCCGTGCTTTATGGAAATTGGGCCAAAAGCTTCTAAAATACCGATGGGCCACTTTATGTTTAGGCCCCTTATCATTTGAAGTTGCTTAGCCGTGTTATCGTAAAAGTGTAAACATGTTGGGCCTTTTTCAACTAGGACAAGTTTGCACCTCGCAATAATATGATTGAATACTTTAAAATGATAACGGGGCCAACTTGTATGAAAACCTTAATGTACTTAGAAGATCCAAACATGATCCAAATATGTCAGAAGTATGAGTTTGATATCTGTTTTGATAACCATATGCATATTATACCTCATACATCGCACGCATCTCATGCATCTCATGCATACACGCATCATGTTAACCCATGTGTCTTAAAAGCCATCATAGATATCCGTTGGGTTAGAAAAAAAAAAGATTTGTCAAGAAGAGTTTAGCAAACATGGATATCGGGGAAAATGAAACCAAAGAATAAAAAATTTACGGCGAGGATAGAAAGACCATTGGGGGGCCTTCAAAAAAAGAAAAAAAAAGAAAAAAAAAAAGAGAAAACAAAAATTTGTTTGTTTTTAGTCCTTGATAGTTAGACATAAGTCTGATGATGAAATTGTTTGCTTTAGAGTGAAACCTTAGAAACGATAAGTGCGAGAGGTACTCTCATCCGATATTTTGAGTAGTTGATCTTGACTAGACTCGTAAGCACTTGATTATGGTTCTTAGCAGTGAAAGCCTGAGTAGTTGACAAGGTGACTAGTTGAAGAGATTGCGGATCGCTGAATGATCGTTCGCCTGGATGTCCATCCTGACTTACTTGTGTTACGATATGTGGTATGGTTGGAAACCAAAGAAAAGTCTCTAAAGAAGAAAATATAAACCACCTATAACCGATAAGCGTGAAGCTACCCATGGGCGAGTATTAGGACCACCATGAGGAGAAATACTACCTTAAAGGGTAGGTGTGTTAAAAAGAAGAAGAAGTTCAAAATGAAAAGAAAAGAAAAGAGACGAAAGAAAAGAAGAAGAAAACCATATCATATTGAGTAGGAGGAAGTAATTGCAGAGCATGATCAAGACATATAGGTTGGTTAGACCCACTGATCCCATTATTCGAGACGAAATCATCGAGTTGGCTTACTTAAGGATCAAGTTGTGAAAGAACCTTGGCACACAAACACATTTGGAATCTAGTTCAGATTATTTATTCAGACGGTCGGATTTGAGTTATATCAAGTATTCTGAAGGTTCTCCGGTTTCGACACTGGGTATCCTTTGAGGACGATAATATTTATAACTATTGGGACTATTTCGTAAGAGGCAATATAGTATGTTGGTATGGAACATCACATCATATGATTTACTTTGGCCTAATGCAAGAAGCGGAGAGCAGAAAGCTAAATCAAGTCTGGTGGCGACCAATCTACCATCCGGGGAATAAGGGATATAATGAGAACTTGAGCCACGAAGACAAAAAAGAACTGAGCAATCACCAGAAAAGAACGGGCAAAAGGACACTGTAAGCATGCCTAGGGGGCGACTAAAGACATTAGTAGGTGAAGGGCGCCAGAGAGCACAAGGAAGGCCTAACCCAGCGGAATAAGAAATACATCCATGCATACATGCATACACGTCAGTTTTGGGGATGAGTCCCAGGGTCGAGACCCACATCAGTAGCAGTTTTTGGGATGCGTCCCAGTGTCGAGGCCCACATTGTCAGCGGTATTGGGATGCGTCCCAGGGTCGAGGCCCACATCAGCAGCAGTTTTGGGATGCGTCCCGAGGTCGAGGCCCACACATCAGCAGCAGTTTTGGGATGCGTCCCAGGGTCGAGGCCCACATCAGCATCAGTTTTTGTGATACGTCCCAGGGTATTGGGATGCGTCCCAGGGTCGAGGCCTACGTTGTCAGCAGTTTTAGGATGCGTCCCAAAGTCAATGCCATATTGTCAGCGGTATTGGGATGCATCCCAGGGTCGAGGCCCACGTTGTCAGCAGTTTTGGGATGCGTCCCAGGGTCGAGGCCCATATTGTCAGCGGTATTGGGATGCGTCCCAAGATTGAGGCGTACGTTGTCAGTTACAGTTCCGGGATGCATCCCAGGATCGAGGCCCATATTTTCAGCGGTATTGGGATGCATCCCAGGGTCGAGGCCCACGTTGTCAGCAATTTTGGGATGCGTCCCAAGGTCGAGGCCCACATTGTCAACGGTATTGGGATGCGTCCCAGGGTCGAGGCCCACATTGTCAGTTGCAGTTCCGGGATGCGTCCCAGGGTCGAGGCCCACTGCATCACTCGCCGGGAATGGCGCTCCGGGAATGGAGCACAGGTTGAGGCCCACATCATCAGTTGCAGTTCCGGGATGCGTCCCAAGGTCGAGGCCCACTGCATCACTCGCCGGGAATGGCACTCCGGGAATGGAGCATAGGTTGAGGCCCACACATCAGTTGCAGTTCCGGGATGCATCCCAGGGTCGAACACTCACACCTTTGCTCTACATCTTATCACCACAAACTTGTTACCCTTTCAAATCAAGCATGAATACTGTGGAAGTTTCTTTATGAATAAATTATTGTTACCTTTCCATATAAAGAGACACTTGAATTCTTAGTGAATGATTAAGAAATTTCTTCCATGGTGTCTTCCTCTGTTAATCCTAGCCCCTGCCCAAAGGCTACCAAAGCTAAAGTGGTAAATCAAAAACTTTGCAAATGGCCAGTCATTGATCGAGCAGTCATAGATTCCAAATATGTTCAAGATCTTTTGAGGGATATTTACAATTGCCTATATACAACTCCATCTGGCATGTTTCCTAGAGAGATTGCAATGGATATCGTGAATCGAGTTCCTACTAACTTTATGAGGTGGTGTTTTATTCTCCAAACCATCTGGAATGGAAAAACAAATGGTTTAATTCAATACAAAAATAATTCTGCAATTGTTCATTGTGGATATCACATATATCATTCCACGGTTTTCATAAACATCCACAAATTCTTTGATCATTGCCCGTGGAGTATGGGCACTTTATTTGAACTTGGGTTCTTGAATGGATTTATTCTTGGGCCAAGTCCAATTCATCCTAATAATCCTGGTATCTTAGAAGCCAACCTTTGCGAGCTATCCCCATTCATCAGTAATATTTTACATCGATGGTATAAATGCCACAAAAGTATTACTGTTTGGATCAAAACCATTACCCCAAAATGGATGGATGACTATTCATACATGTTCCACCCCATTCATCTGATTAGAATCATACCGTCACACTAGCTCACTGATTGCAGACTTACCAATTGGCCATCGAGACCAAAACTTAGAGCTTATTACGTATATGAGGATTTTCTATAAGAGATTACCTTCCATCATACCTGTTATCTTAGAGGTCTCTCTGCAGACTCAGTTCACCGAAGTTTAGAGAGTAATATTATTGAAAGAGACTGACAACTCTTCACTACTATTGAAGAGTCATCAAGGAGTATTGTCCAAGACTATAACAAAATCAAGTTTCCTGATAGTCTCCAATCCCGAATCATTATCGGTGACATTCTAATGTTTCATAGTGCCCAAAGTCAATTGGAAAAACATCAATATGAAGATGATCTTGTTTTTTCCTTACAATCAAATTACTATATCCTCTGATGTAACCTTCACTGTTATATTTTGTTGCTTGTCGATATTGTTGCCTATACCTTTTTCTTACTTTAAGTCTGAATTAATGTAGTTGCTGTTATTATTGGATAGAGGACATATCCTACCAAGATTCTTGATAATTGATGAGTGGTAATTATATCACTATTTTCCACTCATTTAACTTAATATTTTGTATAGTTTCTTGAGTTTTGTGAATATTTTGATGTGTTTTGTGTTATTTTGTAGATAAATAAAGTTTCAGGACTCTCTGGAGGTGATTTGGGGCCAAAACAGTGAAAAATAGACAAAAGAGCAATTTGGTAATTTTGTGCATCGCGCGCCTAACATGCACCATGAGCTGCTAACGTGATTAAAAATAATGTGCTTCATGCCACGTGTCAACATCACAGCCGATCTGCTAACATGTGCCGTGCCACGTGTCATCATCCTATGGTACCGAAAATCGCCATCGCCACATGTCGCCATGTGTCACTCCATGTGTCAGCCACGTCATCATCCACATCAGTAGTAGACCAAGTCAACTCGCCACGTCAGCGCCACATCATCATCAGCCAATCACAGCATGCCACGTGTGCCAATCCTACGGTGCCGACAATCACTTTCGCCATGAGTCGCCACGTCATCGCCACGTCAGCACAATCATTGAGTCAATTATCCACATCGCCACGTCATCGGATAAGAATCTAAAGCAGCCAACCAGAGCGCGACATGTGGCACGTCGCGACGCGCACACCTTACCGAGGCCTATAAATTCAGCTCAATTTTCTGATTTCAGATGTACCTTCCTCTCTGAATTCTCTGATGTAAATATGGAGTTTTATATCTAGTTTACTTTAAATTTCAGTTTTGTAATTAATTTTAATTACGTTCTGTAATAATAATTTACTTTCTTTACTTTTTCTATTTTTACTATTCAACATGAGGAGGTAACTTCCCACTGCTATGGTGAAATGTAAAACTTTTATTACTGCTATTTAGATTAATCTCCATAATTATAATATATTCACTATTTAAAATTTGACTTAATGAAGATACCGCTATATTGGCCGGTTGGTAATTGATATTAAATTGATTTTAATTTGACTAAGCAATGATACCACCTGGTTGGTTGGTTGGTAATTTACCGCCTATATGGCTGGTTTATGGACAAATATTGTTACCGCCTTAATGGTTGGTTTGACTTAATTTGACTTAATCAGTGTTGGACAATTATGACCCATAGCATCACTATTTGTACATATCATGGTGTTGTTGTACAAATTAACTATGTGACAAAGGAGATTGCACTCTTGTCATTTGTGATTAGATAACCTAGATATATAAATGATAGGAGGTCCCTGTGATTTGTTCCTGGACTGAGAATGATATGAGACAGTATCAGTCCACGAAGGATAAATCATTAAATATCCCTAGTCAGAGTATTATCGAGATTGGACATCGATAAATACGTAAAAGACTAGTATTACACTTGTGCGCGTTTGTGAGGGCACAACGGCATAGTTCTCATATATTTGGGTATAAGATACTCATGCAAGTGTAATAGGTGGTTGTGTTTTACCGATGGTACGGGAAACAACTTCTCTCTGGATAGACCCCTGCGGAATCCCATTGGTAGTATGACTATGTGTCTATGGGAGTCTGCAATCAGGGTAGGTGTATTTGGTCTTAACCTGAGACTTGCACCGCTAATACTTGCGACAATCAATATACTTTGGTTGAGGTCATCCAGGGCTTTAACAGGTTCTGTGTATGCCAATGCTGGGTATATTGAGAATCGTAGTGTGTTGGGTGTGATGTTAAGACGGAAGTATCACTCCAGTCATATGGAGATGATGGTCACATAGGATACGGAACTCGTTCTCTTAAATGCTCGAGCTATCGGGATATTATGACTAGGTCATGTATATCCGATTATAGAGACTAGTTGCCAGACATTCAATATGTGCTTCGTACGGGGCAGACATAATTCCAGCCCCAGGCCTAGCACGTGAACATCCGATACTGGATCGACATACACAATACTACGGTATACTACGCTTGATATAGATCCTTTATTCGTGTAAGGATATTTCTGGAGAATTGGATAGGCATGGCGCTTTGCTAGAAGCCAACCTTGTCTTGTAAATCGGTACAAACGTAGTACTAGGTACTTACGTGTTCGGATAGTCCGATGACCGTATTTACTGCCAACATATCTGGGGATCTCATGGGTCGCTTCCCGAAGATTCACCGATGATGTATGACTCGCAATTTAATTAATCTGGGATTAATTAGAAGAGAGAGAAAATTAATCTGGGATTAATTACGGAGATATTTTATCTAGGATAAAATATTAATCATAGAGAGAGAACGATTAATTTGGAATTAATCAATAAAATAATATATTTGATATATTATACGAAATTGGATTTCGACGCGGAATTGAAATTAGATTTCAATTCGGGCGAATGAGTTAATTTAGAATTAATTCGTTAGCGACGTGAATAGTGATTTCGCTAGGCGTAATCGTTTAATTCCGTCACAACGGAAAATTTGTTAATTTGGAATTAGTGAACCCGAGCCCGGGATTATTTGCGAGCGCATTCTCATTTCGAATTCGAATGCGGCACGCAAGTGAAATCGAGCGTCAAATCGTTAGTCACATCAAGCGTCAAATCACATGTCACTTTGAGTGATGTGACAATTTGATTGATTGATTTGAGTGATTGATGTGAGTTGATTGAAAAGTATTAATTGTTTTGCTTTTGACTTTTTGAAATTAAAAAGTTGTATATGGTTAATTTATTTGATAAATATAAAACCAAATACACTTTTATCTTTCTCTCTCTCCTCACACGGTTTCACGTGAAACCCTTTTTCCCTCTCTTTTCTCTCCCTCTCGGCTTTGAGCCACTTCTCTCTTCTCCATTTTTCTGGTTCGACCGAATGAGAAAGAGAAGCTTGTGAGAGTGTTTTGTGGCAAAACAAAGGTGCTAGCACACACTTGGGTCAATACAAAGGTGATAGGGCAGTGTTCTTGTGAGCTTGGAAACCGATTTTGAAGCTTGAAGCTTGGAGCTTCAATGGAGTCATCAATGGCCGAATCTTGGAGGAGCCAAAACCAGCAAAACCGAGCAGCTCACTGCCTCAACAAGCTACTGCCGAGCTTCACCATGAAGAAAATAGAGTTGTCTTCTTCGCGTCGCAAGATCCGATCAATGTGAGTATGTTTCCGCCATTCTTCTTTGTGTATTCATGCGTTCTCTTACTTGATTTCATGATCTTGGGACCTAATTAAGAAACCAACAATCAGGTTACCGCCTATATGGCTGGTTGGTAATGTTATCACAAGTTAATATATTATATTAAAGGAGATATCTAAAATAGTAGTAGTAAAAGTAGATCATTTAACCCTAACATTTTATTTTTGTAATTTTACTTTTCAGTATTTACTTTACCGCATTTACTTTTCAGCATTTTATTTTATGTCTTTTACTTTTAAGTTTTTACTAGCCCTAGTTATGTGTCGCAACTAAGTTAGTTATCTAGGGTTGTGATGAATTCTAATATCACCGGTTTATAAAGGGTTATTTTGTAGTTTGGGTAATTTAAAGGTTTACTTATTAAGTCTTAAGCTTAATGCGTCTTGTTAATTGGCCACTAATAAGATTTATCTGGTAAATCTAAAATAAACTTGACAAATGAATTTTAGGTTTCAGCCTTAGACTTAGTAGCCCACGATCTTCCTTGAGGATAGATAGCCCTTTAATAGATTTCCTTACAGGATAGATATATACATGTCGGGCGGGGGTAACCATAATTGGAACTTAAACTTAATGAATCCAGGTAATTTGGTTGACATAGACATATGGTTCAATTGGGTTATACTGGGTATTTGCGTCTGACCATCGACAGAGGCTTTCGCATAATTTCGTGTTCCAGGTTAGTAAACCAATTTATTACACAAACATGAAATATCCACATCATTTTTTAAAAGATATTAGAAAGATTCACAACCCTAGATAGTTTCTTAATATTGAATTTTCTTAAACCTACTTTCGTGCAATTTTATTTACTTGTTTTTAAATTTAAAATCATCACCATTTTAAATCAATCAATCAACCTGTTAGATACTAGTAATCATTTGACCTCATAAAATTAATAGATTAGGTATTAAGTCCTCGTGGGATCGATACTTTTTATACTACTTGAACGATACGTGCGCTTGCGTTATATGCGTGTGATTACGCTGGTCAAGTTTTTGGCGCCGTTGTCGGGGACTTATTTATCTTTCACTATTAGTTTTGAGGTTAGATACCTTTACTTGTATGTAATTTCTTTTTACTTATTGTTTTTGTTTTCTTGTGTTTCAGGTTCTCAGAAACTACATGAGACGAACCAGAAGCTTTGAACTCCGACCGTTTGACCCGGAAATTGAAAGAACCATCAAACAGTTGAGAAGGGAAATGCGTGAAGGCCAAGAAGCTTTAGTCAACATGGAACCTGAACCTTTGGAAGTTGTACCACTAATACTCATTCGAGACAGAACTATTCTGGTGGTAGACGGCTTCATTTCCTGTATTTTACTTCCTCATTTACCAGCAAATGCGTGTGACATCAAAACATGCATTCAGATGATTCAGCAGTCAGTGCAGTTTGGGGGAAAAGCAACTGAAGATCCTAATACCCACATCAGCAACTTTCTGGAAGTTTGCGGCTCTTTCAATTACAACTGAGAAGCTGAAGAAGCAATGAGACTGCGGGTTTTTCCATACTCCTTGAAAGACAGAGATAAAGCTTGGCTACATTCACTACCAGCAGGTTCCATCACAACTTGGAACACTTTAGCCACCAAATTTCTTACAAAGTACTTTCCACCAGCCAAAACTGGAAAGCTGAGGAATGACATCACATCCTTTGTACAACAAGACTCGGAAACTCTCTACGAAGCTTGGGAAAGGTACAAAGATTTGCTCCGGAAATGTCCTCACCATGAGATTCCAAAATGGCTTCAAGTCCAAACTTTTTATAATGGACTTTCTGGACTGATGAGGACCACAATCGATGCTGCTGCTGGAGGAGCTTTAATGGCTAAATGAGAAGATCAAGTCTGGGACCTAATCGAAGAAATGGCCAACAACAATTCCTTGTGGCCAACAGAAATGAGCATGATCCAAAGAATTGCATGAATTTATGAAGTTGGAGCCAATACAGTAGTCAACGCCAAGCTGGATCAGATTTGCAAATTCATGGAGACTCTTACCACTGGATCCACAAGTTCACCATATGGAGGAGCACCAGAACCAAACCAACTTGAAGAGGGTGAATTATGTCAACAATTTCAACAGACAGATGAACAATCCATATTCCAACACCTACAACCCAGGGTGGATGAATCATCCTAATTTTTCATGGGGCAACAATTCAGGGCAAAAGAACAATCCACCACATAGATTCCAACAGCAGAACTATCCACCATCAGGATTTCAACAACAGAACAAAGGCCAGGAACATGAAAAAGAACCAGAAATGAAAGAATGGATTGCAGAGTTGTTCAAAAAGAAACAAGCAGCATATGATGCTATATTTCAAAGCCAATCTGCTTCCATCAAAGCACTGGAGAATCAAATTGGACAACTGGCCAATGCTCAGAGTTACAGACCGCTAGGAAATCTTCCCAGCAATACAGAACCAAATCCAAGGAACCAAGGGAAGGAGCAATGTCAAGCCATTACTTTGAAAAGCGGTACTGAAATCAACAAAGATGTTGGAATCAAGGCAACAATTGAAGAACTTCCAAAAGATGCAGTTCCACAGATGGAGGAAAAAGAAGCAAAGGAAAAAGAAAAAGATCAGATCATTCCACCTCCACCTTTTCCTCAGCGTCTTCAGAAAAACAAACTGGACAAGCAGTTTGCTCGATTCCTATAAGTGTTCAAAAAGCTGCACATCAACATTCCATTTGCAGAAGCTTTAGAAGAAATGCCTAGTTATGTAAAATTCATGAAAGACATTCTTTCACGAAAATGAAGATTGAGAGATTACGAGACAGTAACATTGACGGAAGAATGCAATGCCATCATTCAAAGGAAACTTCCCCCGAAGTTGAAAGATCCTGGCAGTTTCACAGTCCCATGCACCATTGGAGAACATTATATCGGTAAGGATTTATGTGATTTAGGTGCAAGTGTTAATTTAATGTCTTTTTCTATTTACAGGAAATTGCAAATTGGAGAAGCAATGCCTACCTCAGTCTCACTACAACTTGCTGATCGAACGCTCGCATTTCCGAGATGAGTCGTTGAAGATGTCCTAGTCTAATTTGACAAATTCATTCCCCCAGCAAATTTCATTATCCTAGACATGGAAGAAGATAAAGATGTGCCTATCATCCTTGGGAGACCATTTTTGGCAACAGGTCGAACTGTGATTGATGTATAAAAAAGAGAACTAACCATGAAAGTTCAGGACCAAGAAGTTACCTTCAATGTTTTCAAAGCCATGAAATTCCCAAGTGAAGAAAATGAGGAAGAATGTTTCAGAATTGATGTTGTTGATAGCCTCATCCAGGATATTGATACAACTCCCACGGAAAAACTTGAAGCTTGCATCACCAACATGACTGACAGCGAGCTAGATGATGAAATCCTGGAATGTATCAACTACATTAACAAACCATTCCGATTCAAATCAACACCATCAGTTGAAAGTATGGAACTGCCAAAGAAATATCGAATCAAGCCTTCGATGAAGAACCACCACAGCTGGAGCTGAAGTTACTTCCGAGCCATTTCATATATGCATTTCTTGGAAACTCTTCTGAATTACCTGCTATTATTTCTTCTTCACTAACATTGGAGCAGGAAGAAAAGTTGTTAAGAGTATTACGAGAACACAAGAGAGCCATTGGCAGGACTATAGTAGACATTCGAGGCATTAGTCCATCATTTTGCATGCACAAGATTCTGATGAACGATGAGTACAAACCCACAGTGGAGCATCAACGGAGACTCAATCCAATCATGAAGCAGGTCGTGAAGAAAGAAATCATCAAATGGTTGGATGCTGGCATCATATACCCCATCTCAGATAGCACTTGGTTGAGTCCTATGTAGTGTGTACCGAAGAAAGGAGGAATTACTGTTGTCACCAATGAAAAGAACGAGCTGATTCCAACAAGAACAGTGACTGGATGAAGAGTATGCATGAACTACCGGAAGTTGAACAAAGCAACAAGGAATGACCATTTTCCGCTACCATTCATTGACCAGATGTTAGATAGACTGGAGGGACATAAGTTCTATTACTTTCTGGATGGATATTCAGGATACAATCAGATTGCCATCGCCCCAGAAGATTAGGAGAAAACCACATTTACATGTCCCTATGGTACTTTTGCTTTCCGCAAAATGCCATTTGGATTATGTAATGCTCCAGCCACATTTCAGCGTTGCATGATGGCCATCTTCTCAGACATGCTGGAGCAGAGTATGGAAGTTTTTATGGATGACTTCTCTGTGTTTGTGGTGAGTGGACTGTGGGTGTAAGGCTGTGTCAGTTTGTGTGAAGTGTGGCATGAATGTGCTGTGTCAGTTTGTGAGGAGTGTGGTGTGAATGTGCTGTGTGATGTGGCTTAAATCACCGGTCGCGTGTGTGTGTGTCTTTGTAAGAGACGTGTGTGAGTGAGTGAAGTGTCGTGTGTGAGTGAGGAAACTGTGTGCGGGTGTTTCTCTGTGGCTTCGTGAGTGGGTTCTTTGTGTTTTATTGGGAGAGAGAAACGAGTGATGGATGCGTGCTGCTTAAGGTTTTGTTTTCTTTGGTGAGGCCGTGAATGGTGAGCTCTAGGATTTATTTGTTGTGGAGTTGTCGTGAATGAGCTCTATGGAAAAAAGAGTTGGGTTTGTGCTTCTTTTTATAGGCAGGGGTGGAGGTTATCCTTATACGGGTAGGGAAAGAATATTGCAATTATGGGGATATCTTTTAATTTGTGTATCATAAGGAAATGATCTTTTTAATTTAGGGAGGGGATTGTTTTAGTTTAGGAAAAGGCTTTAATTTAATTAGGAATGTGATTTATGAGATTTGATTTGATTCTTTTAATTCGGGAAGGTGATTTATTTGATTCTTTTAATTCGGGAAGGTGATTTGTTTGGATTTCAACATGTGTTTAATGTGTGGATTTATATTTTGGAGGGATTTGGGCGTGTGGCTTGGCCTTCTTTGTGGGCTTGGGCGTGTGGTTGGAGGTGTGTGGACTTGTGGTTGGTTCTTTAGGTAGGCTTGGTGTGGATTGCGGGGGTTTTGGGCCAAGGATGAATTTTAAAACAGAGGTTCAACGAGCAAACCGAAGCTAAGCAAACGAATTAAATCCAACAAAGTATAAATTTCTGAATTTTCCCTTCCGACGTCTGTTTCCCGCGACTTCCGCAACTTAAAGGGTAGTGCCTCCGTACGAGGCTCATCATTGAGACTTATATGCAAAAATGCAGTGCCTACAGTCGCCCCCACTTTGATGGGACTTGTGCAGTGTGTGACAATGACAATCCTATCAAAGTTATGCAATTCATTTTTACTTACTTGGCTCGCCAGCTGCTGCTTGACTTGCCTGTTGCTTCGAACTGAGTTGATATGGTAGCGAGGTGCTTCAACCCCTGGACTTTGTTCCCGAACCACCGACTGTGGGCTTTATTCCTGAACTGTGCTGATGATGCAGTGGTTCGGGCGATAGGCGCATCGGAAGCGCGGTTAGGGCAAAATCGTAATTTAAAACTTTTTCAAATTACCGAATAAATTATTCAATATCTAATATGAATAATTTATTCATATTTCACCTAAACCTATTTATTCAATATCAAATATCAATATAAATAAAGTTGAAACGTCGCGAAACTTTACGGAAACCGTTTTTTCGCAAAATGACGCAAAACACGTTTTGACCAAACCGACCACCTGACACTTATGGGGACTGCCCAGGTTAGCCCCAATAGTTTCAGGGCAGTTCATGGGCTGCCCGAACAGTGACAAATTCACTGTTTGGAAAGCCGTCACCCGGTTGGCTCAAAAGTCACCCGATAACGTCATTTTTGGCCGTTTTCGCTTATTTCAACTCCGAAACACTTTCCGGAAATTGTTCCAACACCCAAAACACATCCATTACATTCATATGACATCAAAAACATCACAGAATTTCCAGTTTACAGAATCTAATCCAGAAACCAAAAATTCCAATTTTCATGCTTTAAATCCAAATTTTCAAAATTAATCTAATTAATCATAACACCAACCAAAGTCACCACATATGAACAACCCAAGAATAATTCTAGGTGTCACAAGAGTGGTCATAACACTCTAGAATAGCAACTCATCAACAATTGATTAATTTGGATACAATTACAATAATTTCATCCAAATACTTCCTCACATGCATTTCACTTCCACTACTTCATCCGCAAATAAAAGTCCCAAAAATCAGAATCAAAGGAACCCTATAACCATTCTAACATTTCAAGAAAAAGAAAAAAATTTCTAAGCTTTGGGTTATGGTAGATTACCTTTAATCATCCAATTTCTTAGCATTTTTCTTGAATTTTCCTTTGATTCTTCATGGATTCTTCAAGCAAAGTTTAAACCCTTTTTTTTTTAGCTTGGACGTTCATGGAGTAAGTCAAAATGAAGAAGAAAACAATTCCCCTTTTTAAATGGATTGACCGACTATGAGGGGCATTTTTGTCCTTTTTGGTGATTTAAATCAATTAAATCAATAAATTAATTATTAAGTGTTATGTAATTTAATCAAAATTGCACACATTTAGTTTAATTAATTCATGCCATATTGACCAATAATAATTGGACAAATTCCATAACATTTATGGAAAAGGTTTATTAATTAATAATTCTAATATATAACAATTAAATATCCAAATAATTAATTAATGTAATTATTATTATATATGTATTTTTATTTACAATAAATAAAAAATACATATATTTATGGCATGTGTCAAAATCTCATTTGACGAATAATTAATGTGTATATAATCGTATTATGTATCAAATACAAATACAAATACACAATAATTATTATCGGACAAAATCCCCTAATTACATGTGTTATCGTTTAACCGATTAAACGATCCAAATTAACTCATTTAATCCGGTGAAGTATTATGAATAATTCGTATTATTCATATCGAGTTGCCCAAGTGCTCAACGAGTACACTTCATATTCTGGGATTCTCTAAGTTTAGGTTTATCCGTCACGAAATCCAATTTCGTGTCCATAATCCACCCACTCATGGATTATGACGACCACAGATAATCTCACTAAACTATGCAGGCCAAGGTCCTTGCATACGTATAATCCCTCCGTCACAGGCTATCCGTATTATGCCTGGGATATAGATAACAACGTCAAATTCGTTCGGTATAATATAGTCGACTTTCAATCTACGATCTCTAAATAACACTCGGAACTGATTTCCAAAGTTATACCATGGCCATGGATTTACTAGATCGTAAACACGTGAGGATGCCTATGCCATGTACACAGGACTGACGGATCCTATCTTGATACGTACTGGATATCATGAGCATCAGTCCACACCCAACGAACAAACGAAGGTCTAATCATGAATAGATCGGTGACGTGACAGCCATCAAAGTGTGGAGGATAACTCATATATCCCACTGTGGTATCTCAAGTCGAAGGACCACTATGCTCGCTCAACTCGAGAAGTTCCTATTGACGTTGGTGTACCATCTATTAGGAAATCTTCAGTGAGTCGTTCAGTGTCTTATCAAATAACACCTACATGTCTATACGAGTCTCCCGAGATTCATGGTTCATTAGGATAAACCATCAGACCAAGTCACGATATACAACATATACTGGTCTCAACGGATTTTACTAACCGACCCGTGTTAGTAAATCTTGACCATGAACTTTATTTAAGGATATACATCTTATAGTGCGCTTCCCAATGTCAATTACAAACTACGTTGTAACTGCGCAGTATATCGTAAATCCTAGGGTCTTTGTCTAATATACACGTATCACTTAACCAGATTCAGTTTCGATCTAATCGTAATCAGATATCTAATCGTAATTAGATCGAATAAGTGTATAAAAGACAATGGTGCTACCATTAAATTAGTAATATTATGGAAAATGAAATTGCGTGTATTTATGAATCAGACATAAATTCTATCCGGATTGGCACTCCGAGCACCAACCCTAATAATTTCTCCCAATTGCTCTAGTGTCAATCCATGGTATCCTATACATATCTTAATGCATATCACATACTCATGGCCCTCAAGAGTTCACCAGCACTCAATAGGTAGGCAAGAACAAGTAAGCTTACTTTACAAATCGAGTCTGTCCAACAAACCCAACCGTTTTCCTAAGACAACATCATTCATATTTTGTAGAATCCAAATTCCACGTGAATATGACTCAGATGCTATATTAGTATTGTGTTATAGCTACTAAGTTGTCTACATGTTTAGAAATCAAATCCAAATACCTTAAGAAAACCGCAAACACTATACTAATATGAAAATTTCTAATCTATAGGGTCACTTTGCAACTTCATAAGTCAATACTTCAAAAGTTGCAACTGATTCCACTAACACAGTAGAATCAACAGTGACACTCCCACTGCATCTTTTCTGACTTTATATGACATAACCATCTAATGTCATAATTAGAATCAAAACTAATCTGACCTTATGGTTGCAGACTAAATTCTCCATGAATAAGAAACTCGTTCTTAATATCTCAAAGATCACAAAGAACATGTTTCAAGACACATCATATGGTTTGCAGCATATCAAAATAATTCGTAACAATTACGATTAAATTGATATCTTTAATCACATATAACATAGTATTCATTGCGTCATCATCCTATGATGCATAAGATTGACTGGACATTCCAATCAATCTATCTTTCGACAAAGGAATCATTCTTTACGAAAGATGAATACTATATATATATATAAAAGACAAGTTAACTGTCAAACAGTTATACTAATTGTCATACAGATAGTCTTGTTGTGTCCTTTATTAGATCATATCTAATACGCAATTAATGAGAGTATCTCACAAGTCTCTTAGTTTTATATCTTATATAAAACTTTATATCAATTATAGCAGAAACTACTCCCACTGCTTACACGGAGAAAAAAAGACTTAGGATATATAATACCAGATAGAAATTTGTACCTCCCACTGACCCTACTGACAAATATGCATTCTCTATATTTTGATAAAATCAGACAATCTAACTGTATCAAAATTAGAGAACATAGATTTCCAGAAAGCTTATATGAGTCTACAATAAGCTCCATAAGCTAGTATATCAAACTGTGATCTTAGCAGAATACAAACTACATGGCCATTCTAGAACGAACTCTTCAAACAAAGAAATCATGACGGATCTATCATTCGAAGAAAACATTCAAGAACGCCACTTTGCATTATTTAGCCAAAATACATAGTTTAATATCATTATTAACCAACAAATCTTTAATTGTTCAATTAGTGCGACCAGAGATAGGTATTCTCAGAATCTACAATAGACTATTGAGGATAACATTTCTCATTGTCATACTATAAAGGTCGAACCTTTATCAAGCTTACTTTGCTTTCGCTGCGCAAACAATTTGCACATTTTATGAACAATTCATAACGAAATCTTATTCAAGTTCAAAACTTGATCGTAGTAAGTTAGGAACAATCTTAAATCTATGGTTCAATGATAATTTCGAAATCGATATCAAATATCGATCCCACTATAAGTTACAAGATAATTTTCTTCGATAAGAAAACAACAGAACCATTAAGTATCAAATACTTTGTAATTGATTCTGACATCCTATTGAACTTATACGGAAGATTTCTAAGGGTCTTTTCATCTTATTAATTATGTAGTTCCATATAGTTTATCACTCTCACATTTGACTTCACTAAGTCAAGTCATTTCTACAATCGTCAACATCCAATGTTAACCACCAAGTAAAAAATTAATTTTTTCACTCGGGATCGTAGAAAAGATGTTCTATCAAATAGAATACAATATTCCATTAAATAGAATAAATGATAAACCTTTCACTCGTACTTCCGAGGCACAAGTACTTTCAATTATATAACCATTATACAAAAGAAAGTCTCAAATCTCAAACTTTTCAAGATTCAAATTTTCTACCTATACATATCATATATATAATTGTAGAAACAAATGGAACATTAATTTAAGAGATGAATTAGTGTTGCTGGAGGATAACCCCAAGAGTTTTGAAAACCAATTCGGTAACACTCAATATCAACGAAGCAAATCATATAAGATTCGATAACTCCCACTGACCAATTCCATCAAAATGGAATCGCGGAAGTTTAATATTGAGTATGAATCACATTCATTAAATAACTTTAGAATTAATTGCCTTAAATTCATGTGTTTGATCATATCTAATATCTTTGAACAATTCAAAAACCCACAATGAATTTCAAAGATATAGTTTTCAACACTACAAATAGAATATCTTTGAACCATTCAAAATATTCTATCCGAGTTTCATCAGAAACATATTGAAAGTTCTTGAACAATTCAAGATATTCTTTATTAGAAACACGTAACTAAGTCATTACTAATCATAAACTGAGTGACGAGTAATGAAAACTATCTAAGGCAATTACAAATTCATTAAACTACATATATCCAATGTATTAGTCTAATAAATCTTGTGGTCCAATGACGATCATGGTTAAATGAGATTTAATCACATCTTGAATACTATATTCATTAAATGGATAAGGATATATGTGTGAACATATATCAGACCATCCTTTACCATACGGAACAAGCATATAATGCTTATGTGGTAAAGGCTCATAAAGCATAATTCTAAGTTATTTATTTAACCGAATATTTTCGTAATGTTTATCTTTTCATTAATGACACTACTAGTCATATTAAAATATGTAACAACTGTTTATATAGAATAAGTAACTATCCAATAGTCACAAGTTCTGATATCAAATATCAAAGCAGTTATTAAACATTATTTTAAATAACTAGACGGGAGATCTGGTATCCAATACCTATAGTTGTCGTATTGTGAGAATCGATATTCTCTATACGCAACTATACACATCTCCTTTCTTAAGCTTTATAATTCGCCTTCAATTATTCACAACAATTGCAAATAATTGATTAGCAAACCGTGTCAGACACGTGACTTCTAAAATCACTAAAACCAACAAGAAACATCATTAAAAGATAAACAAATACTAAATGGGTTTTCTTAATGCCAGTCAAGAATCTCGAGACATGAACTAATTCAAGTCAATTCTTACTGCATAAGAAACTATTCTCTCTAGACAATTATATCCTAAACCAGATATCTATTTAGATTACCTAAAGGTGACTTAGTAACTAAGTCACAAACCATCTTGATTTTCAAGAAAATCGAAACAACAGTTCCCGATGGTTTCAACTAATTTAACAATATCTAAGTCTAATGTCTTTCTAGAACCTATTCTAGAATAACGCAACCATAAGTGAAGTCAGAAAATATATTCAAGAAATATAAATGTAGTGGATTAGAAGTATAAATCTATAAACAATATAGAATAAAGGAAAAAGAAAGCAAAATTTTCCATAAAATTACACACTGTTTAAGTTATGGATTTTTAACCCAGTTGTGTCTCCCACTACTTTACGTAATATCGTAATCCCCAATGAACAACGGGAATTCAATAATTAAATCGAATTCCATAGTGAGAGTATGATCCCATGAATATATTTCGACTCACAGCTTTGGCACGATCTCGCCTACGTATATTCATTAGGTAGACAACTCATTGTCAATCACTCACCACTGACTCATTATTTTGGTTCTGACCGTTTCTCATTGTGACAGCTTTGGCACGTTCACAAGGAGGCGTATCAAGGCTACACTTATCAATGACAAACTCAAGCTACCGATGTAGTCCTGAAAGCTTTGGCACATTCAGGATTTTCACTTTCACTTGAATTTGTCCAGTATCAATATACAACCGGTATGGATAATAATTATATAAACTACACACCCTCACAGCTTTGGCACGATCTCGGATGCAGTTATAGAAAGATACCCATAAATCGTACTGACAAGACGGACCAAGAAAGATGCATCAAATACACGTTACTTTACAGCCATATTTAAAATGGATTTTCCTCAGGAAGCTATATTCTACATCAAATGCAGAATATTAATCTAAATCATTTTCTAAACAATCAATTCTATCTTAGAAAATATAACACAATTTAACAATTAAATTTTCGTTATATTTTCAGTTACGTAGAACCGAAAAGTAAAGAAACATATCTAGATTACATGCATGTGTGAACATTAAAATTTGATTAAATATCAAATATCAAGCATGAGTAATGTAAAGGATAAAGCATCAGACCCGCTCTGATACCATTTTTATTGGGGTTTCGGGTGATGGGCGCAGCGGAAGCGCGGTTCGGGCGAAATCGTAATTTAAAACTTTTTCAAATTACCGAATAAATTATCAATATCTAATATGAATAATTTATTCATATTTCACCTAAACCTATTTATTCAATATCAAATATCAACATAAATAAAGTTGAAAATTCGCGAAACTTTTACGAAAACCATTTTTCCGCAAAATGACGCAAAACACGTTTTTGACCGAACCGACCACCCGAAACTTATGGGGACTGCCAAGGTCAGCCCCAATAGTGTCAGGGCAGTTCATGGGCTACCCGAACAGTGACGAACTCACTGTTTGGATAGCCGTCACCCGGTTGGCTCAAAAGTCACCCGGTAACGCCGTTTTTAGCCGTTTTCGCTTATTTCAACTCCGAAACACTTTTCGGAAATTATTCCAACACCCAAAACACATCCATTACATTCATATGACATCAAAAAACATCACAGAATTTCTAGTTTGCAGAATCTGATCCAAAATCCAAAAATTCCAATTTTCATGCTTTAAATCCAAATTTTCAAGATTAATCTAATTAATCATAACACCAACCAAAGTCACCATATATGAACAACCCAAGAACAATTCTAGGTATCACAAGAGTGTTTATAACACTCTATAATAGCAACTAATCAACAATTGATTAATTTGGATACAAATTACACTAATTTAATCCAAATACTTCCTCACACATGCATTTCACTTCCATCTACTTCATCCACAAACAAAAGCCCCAAAATTCAGAATCAAAGGAACCCTATGTTGGAGTTTCTAGGTCCATAGGATCGAATAATAAGCAATGAAAAGGTGTGAATACAAATCAAGAAAGTCACGGAATACTTACATCGAGCGGTTGAGCGACGCTTTGGGCAACAAAAATTATGTTTTCTGCCTCTGTAATGTGCGTGAACTGCAGCCGCTCAGCTCAATGGTTTGCGCCATTTTGAGGATCATCTTCGAGCTCCAAGCTTCGTCGAATGATTCCCGACTCATGGGTGGACTTCCCTATCACCTTCGCATTGATCCCGGAGTGTGCTAGCACTCTCGATTTTGCCATAAAATTGCACTTTGCTTCCCTTTGTCCCTCCATTTTCACGGCAGTGAACTGCCAAGAACAGAAAAATTTTAGCCCTCCAAGGGCGTGAGATGAAGAGAGAAAAGAGAGGATAAGAGATGAAGAAATGTGTGTTGTAATTGGTTAAAATGATTTCAAAAACCATATACAAAATTTTGGCCTCCAAAAAGTCAAACAATAAAAGCCACACCTACTTCATCAACTCACCTCAACTTGCCATCAATCATGAATAGTGACTGGCGTCAATCACTCAAAGTGAAAGACATCCATCACTTGATTGATGGATGATGTGACGCTAGAAGCGACTAGCGATTTGACGCTTGATTTGATTTGCCGCACTCGCATTCGAAATGCGAATGCGCTCGCAAATAATCTTGGCTCGGTTCGCTAATTCCAATTAACGAATTTTCCGTTGCGTCGTTATTAAATCTAATTTAATTAAATAATCATGCCAAGCATAATTACTATTCACGTCGCTAACGAATTAATTCTAAATTAATTCCTTCGCCTGAATTAAAATCTAATTTTAATTCCGCGTCGAAATCTAATTTCGATTAATATATCGAATATATTAATTAATCGATTAATTCCAAATTAATCGTTATCTCTCTTTAATTGATATTTTATCCCAGATAAAATATCTCCGCAATTAATCCCAGATTAATTTTCCCTCTCTTCTAATTAATTAATCCCAGATTAATATAAAGTGCGAGTCATACGTCATCGGTGAATCTTTGGGAAGCGAACCATGAGATCCCCGGATATGTTGGCAGTAAATTCGGTCGTCGGACTATCCGAACACGTAAGTACCTCGTACTACGTTTATACCGAATTACAAGACAAGGTTGGCCTCTAGCAAAGCGCCATGCCTCCCCAATTCTCCGGAAATATCCTTACAGGAATAGGGATCTATATCAAGCGTAGTATACCGTAGTATTGTGTATTTTTGTCCAGCATCGGATGATCACATGCAAGGCCTGGGGCTGGTACAGTGTCTGCCCCGTACGATGCATATATCGGATAACGAGCAACTAGTCTCTTTAGAATCGAATAATCATGACCAAGTCATATTATCCCGACGGTTGCAACCTTTATAGAGTACCAGTTCTGTATCCCTGAGCGATCATCAACTCCATATGACTGGAGTGACACTTCCATCTTGACATCACACCCAACACACTACGATTCTCGATATACCCAGAATTGGCGTACACAGGAATCGGTTAAAGCCCTGGACAACCTCAACCAAAGTATATTGATTGTCGTATGCATTAGCGGTACAAGTCTCAGGTTAAGACCAAATACACCTACCCTGATTTCGGACTTCCATAGACATGTAGTCATACTACCAATGGAATTCCGAGGGGGTCTATCCAGAGCGAAGTTGTTTCCCGTACCATCGGTGAAACACAACCTCCTATTACACTTGCATGAGTATCATATACCCAAATATACGAGAACTATGCCGTTGTGCCCTCACAACGCGCACAAGTGTAATACTAGTCTTTTACATATTCATCGATGTCCAATCTCGATAATACTCTGACTAGGGATATTTAATGATTTATCCTTCGTTGATTGATACTGTCTCATATCATTCTCAATCCAGGAACAAATCATAAGGACCTCTCATCATTTATATATCGAGGTGATCTAATCACAAATGATAAGAGTGCAATCTCCTTTGTCACATAGTTAATTTATACAACAACACCGTGATCTGTACAAATAGTGACGCTATGGGTCATAATTGTCCAACAATCTCCCACTTGGCCTATAACTAGTCACTCGAGTGCTTGACACCTGAACTATGTACGGTTGGCTCAAATTGCTGAGAAAAGACTTTCGTCAGCGGATTTGCATGATTATCGTCTGACGCGATTTATTCGATCATCACATCGCTACGATGTATGATCCAAACGAATCAGATGATTATCGAAGTATGTATCTGGATCGTTGATGAGACCATTAATTCTTTAGCATGTGCTGACGCCTAGCTCAGCTGCTAACATAACTATTCCTAATCCAATTAGGATTTATTATCGACCCAAAAGGCTTCTATTGCCGCTTCAGCTGCAGCAATAACCCGCATTTGTTGTTTATTCGGTAACAGTATCTTGCTTGGAAGATTTCCAGCTCACTGTACCGTTATTCAAACTTTATAGTACTGTTTTTATCGGTTAGGAAACTTGTAATAGTGATCCCAGTCACTTCAAGTTCTCCTTCTCCAGAATCCAGTGACTATCACTTGGATTGGCCTGTTTGTGACTATATATGCTCAAAACATATTAGACACCAGGTCGCATACATTTTTCAATGTACGGTTTTCTCGGTGAGTTTCTCGAAAGACAAGCTTTCACCGATTATTATGGGATTATCATTTCCAAGAAATGACATATTATCATTATTTATTTAGGACAGCCACTATCAGTGCACTCCCACTAACATCCTTATAAACATGAATCATTTCGTTTTGAATTAAATCATACTCCATTATGATTACATCAAAACGATAATTCCAAGAACCTATGCTTGCTTCAATCCAAACATGGATTGATTAACCCGCAAACCTTATTTGCTACTTAATGTACGATAAAATCGACAGGATGTTGTAAACATCCTCCAAAATGTTTCCCTTTTAGGAAAGCGATTTTCTCGTTAGGCTGACATATTTCATCTAATGAATCATGCAGCATTAGCAAGCATCATCCAAATGGATTTACCATGGCAACAGGTAAAAGGTTGAATCGAAATCAACATAATGTTGATAGCGATACCTTTCCGCTAAAAGCCTAGCTTTATACGTTGGTATATTGCCATCCATGTATGTCTTCCTTGAAGACTTATAAAGAACCAATAGGCACAATGCCTTGCGGTACATCAACTAGTATCCAAACTTGTTGATTTACATGGAATCCATTTTGGATTCATGACACTTTGTCATAATAGAGAGTCGATACCTTGTATCACTTCCTCATACGTAGTCAGTTGGTATACCTCAATAAGATTGACATCTTTATGAGGCGAGATCAGAAACACATACCCCAGGTTGTTTTCTGACTCTCTCCGACATACGCGGTTCTTGTGTATTCGAAGATTAATGGTATAGTTTCATCCTTGATGAACTATATATATGTTCCATTTAGATTCGCTGCCTTGAACAGTATTACTCCGATTTTCATCGAGTTATACTATCCTCCCACTTACCACTGCATATCGGTATTCCTCTAAGGAAAATCGCATGGCGAGCAACAATTACATTGTTCTCATGTGAGATGTATAAGTACAGTACTTATGGTATCCCTAGGATAACCTACAATTGACATTTATCCAATTTGGGTTTTAGTTTGGTATCATCCATACATATGCCTGGCATACCCAAATATTAAGGAATGTGAAACCCGGTTTCTTTCCTGTTCATATCTAATATGATATTTGTCAAACAAATTCTTATGGAACCTTATTCTAAATAAGTTCTTGCACTGTTTAAGCTTATCCGTTGAAGGAAATGGTAGCTCAGAGCGACTCATGATTAACCTTATCATGTCTAACACAATTCGGTTAATCCGTTCGGACACACCGTCAAATGACGTGTTCCGAGTGGGAGTCCTCTTTTGAAAGAATACTATAGTCTTTCAAGTATGTTAGAAACTTATTGCTTCAGTATTTTTCCATTACGGTCTTACCGTCACGGTATAATACTATAGCCGATCTGTATGTCTATTTCGTGTCGAAACTATAAAAGTTTCTGATTTGTGTTCTTCAAAAGAAACACATAACCATAACGCGATGCCACATCCGTATGGGTCACGAAATATTCATATCCACCTCTAGCCTAGCTAGGCATGGGCCCACTTGCTTCACTATGAACTAGGGCTAACAGATCGGTGGCATTTACACTTTTACCAAGTAAATAATGTTATAGGCACATTGCCCAATAAACTAGATTCGTAGACTTTATTTGAATAGAATCAAATCAGTCCGAGTACCCACTCTTCAAAAGTGTGGATATACGAGTCTGGTTTAATTGTGTCCCAGACAACAATGCCACAAATTAGTTTCACCTGATCAAATCAGTTTGAGCTATTTGTTTGTCATGTTGTACATTTGAGATTTTATTTATATTCAAAATATAAATGCTGTTATTCACATCTAATGTGTATATCTCAATATCATCTTTATAAAATAAAACACTTTAGTGTTCTAGAATATAAAGGTTCACTCGCAGCGGGTTAAACACTGATATAGAGATAATGTATCTAGTCAAACTAGTTACATTATAACAGATTCCTAATTTAAGTACTAACCCAAAAGTAGTTCCTAAATTCAGGTATCTACGGTTAAAACAGTGACTTTCGTCCCATTTCCAATCTGCAGATTAATCTCTATTGAAGTCAGTATCCTGTTCAAAACAGATTCTGAACATCAATGTATATTTATATCACACTAAGTATCTAAAATCCAATTTTAATACTAGTAGTGAATATATTTATGACAAATATGTATTCGAAGTCAGAGCCTTGCCCGTCTTCTATTCCTTCATGTCTGCTATGTCCAAACGGTAGTCAAGCTTCCGCGATCCTGTTTGCCACAATTAGGCAGACATTTTGGGATATGTCATTTATCTTCCTAGAAGATTATAATGATATTGCCTTTGCCCCTTTTCAACATTCCAGAAGCCTTTGGCCTAGCCTCGGCCTTCTAGAATATCGAAGTAAAGTGCGCCTTGCGCTACTTGCCAAATTGCAAAGTTTGACTTTATCTCCTTGAGAATAGTCATTAACCTTCCAAGAGTTAACTTTCACAATTTTAGTACTTCTAAAATCTAAACATAGATTTATGAAGATCCTTCAATTTTCTTCATCATACTTTAAGGATCTAATCCTTAGTTCTGATTCAGAAATTAAGGAGTCTATTTGACAAGTATAATGGATTAAGCACTTAAGTTGTCATCATATAAATCTTCTAAAGATTATGCTCTACTATTTGCTTAACTCCGGGCATTAGGTTTAATTTATTATTTTATCAAATAAAATAACTTATTATTTTCCAGGACCATCCTGAAAATTTATTCCCAATTTTGAAAATCAAAGCATCTAATTACATTTTCCCTAGGATTATGAATTAAACGTCAATCTTTCAATTTTATCTTTATTTTAATAGTCCAACTATTTAATCAATTAATTAGGTACTATTAAATATAATGATTATTATAGTCCAACTATATTAATCAACTATAATTAATTAAATCAAATATATTGATTATTATAATCCAATTATATAATCAAATATAAATGAATAGTTTGAATATATAGTCCAACTATTTATTAAAACAACAATTTAAATATTAGTCCAACTAACATTTAATGAATTTGACGACTGATATTTGTTTGAGCGCATATGGCGAGTAATTGAACGAATATTGCAAATTCAATTCTTGCCTCCCACTATTTTTCGGCGAGCCTCTAACCCTCTGTCGAGTACTCGGGAAATCGTGTTTCCTAGTGGGCTAGGATCCCGTTAAATATCACACAATCTTGACTTTGGCCAACAAATTGTATGATAATTAACTAGGTAGATCTCTAAGATCGATTAGAGATCCAATCCAATTCCTAGATCCGGTAGGAGCGACATCCAAGTCCTAAACATATATCTTATATATGCCAATACATCCAAGTATTACCTAACCTTTTTCCTCTGAATCAACTAAGCCTTGCTTTGGCACAACAAACTTAGTGATCCAGTCAAGCGCGACCCATTGACCATGGAAAGCTTCGTAATCAATGTCGATGGACAAGAAGTGGTATTGACTTTGGCCAACAAACCACAACTTGGACAAGACACTGACATGTAACAAAGCTTTCGTGATTCAAACACATATTCGACAGACAAAGGCCTTGACTTTGGCCAACAAACCAATGCCGTCTTAGATTTTGAGTAAGAATCACTCAATGGAAGGAATGACGCTTAATATTTAGCGAGGGTTTTTCGCGTGCAAATTGGCAACCAATTTATTATCTTTGTTAAGGTCTCATCATCATACACCCTTAAACATGCATTCTAAACACATAATAAAGCGTATATGAAAAGTAATAATGATATGTGGATGGATACTTTACACATTGATCCTAGATCAAATCTCTCCATTTTTCTCCTCCCGCTAGCACATGTATTACTTCTACCCGTTAACTACACTTCTAAAGAAACCTCATTTACATTGAGGGGAATAGGTGAGAAGAGAATACAAAGAATATAAGGTAATAAGGCTGGACTCACAGGTCCAATTAATAAATCAAATTTATTACACAATTTCTAAAATTGTCCCACCCATCTAATATCCATCCGATATACATTATTCATGCATCGCAACCATGTATTCACACAAGCATGTTATCAATCAATCTAATCAAATTAATTAATCTGATAATTAGTGACCATCCAATGTTCAAACAACGATTTGATTTTGCTCGAGTCAAACTCGTTTTGCGAATAAGTACTTAAAGTACGAATTCTTGAATTAAATTAAACTACATAATTAAATCCAATTTAACATGCATTTAATTCTAATTCATTATTTAATTCTAAATTAAATAACACACTTTAATAATAAACCTTTTACGATTTAAATTCCAAATTTAATCGTTACGGGTCAAAGCCCGATTAACGTCCAACGTTAATTTAATTAAAGTCCAATGGCCTTTTAATTAATTTCTTAAGGCGTGGACTTTTGGTCAACTCGGGTCAAACCGATAACCAAAGTCCAATCCGGGAATTACCCCATAAGCCTTTAAATTAATTTTAGCCCATTAGGCCCAATTAAATTACAAAGGTCCATTAAGTCGCATTTGGGCTTTATGGATGCGGTTTTGGGCCCAATTGGATCCAATCCAATTTGCCTTAACCCAACTTTGTACAACAAAGCCCAATAAGCCCATTTAAAACATTCAAGCCCAATTTCACAAAATGGGCCCAATTTAATTAAACACAAAAATCCAATTTTCCAATTTAATTACCCTAAAGTGTATTACACAATTAACCACCCAATTAACATTTCTAAAACATTAATTTACACAATTAATCATGCCATTAACATTAAAACATGTCCAACACATTTTAACAAAAATCAAACCCAATTACATGCTCTTATGCTCTCGGCAATTTGGGGATTTTACGTCCGATTCGAATTCAATCCAATTAATTTCACAATCGACATTAAATCATATTCCCGAATGATTTCCAACACATCCAATTGTCAAAAAATCAAAAAATCCCAAGACATATATAAGGCATAACTCTCGGCCAAGCTCAAGATTTTGGGCAAATTTGTTCCAAACCAAATTTGATCAAATTGATCCAATCAATCATCAATAAAAAACACATTTAAACATACTTATTCATCCAATTTCATAAATCATGCTTAAACACATTTTTACCCAAATTTTAGCCCTATGTCAAATTTCATGTTTTTACTCGCTCTGATACCATTGTTGGAGTTTCTAGGTCCATGGGATCGAATAATAATAAATGAAAAGGTGGGAATACAAATCGAGAAAGTCGCGGAATACTTACATCGAGCGACACTTTGGGCAACAAAAATTCTATTTTCTGCCTCTGTAATGTGCGTGAACTGCAGCAGCTCAGCTCACTGGTTTGCGCCATTTTGAGGATCATCTTCTAGCTCCAAGCTTCGTCGAACGATTCCCGGCTCATGGGTGGACTTCCCTATCACCTTCGCATTGATCACGGAGTGTGCTAGCACTCTCGATTTTGCCACAAAATCGCACTTTGCTTCCTTTTGTCCTTCCATTTTCACGGCAGTGAACTACCAGAACAAAACAATTTTAGCCCTCCAAGGGCGTGAGATGAAGAGAGAAAAGAGATGAGGAGAGATGAAGAATGTGTGTTGTAATTGGTTAAAATGATTTCAAAAACCATATACACAATTTTGGCCTCCAAAAAGTCAAACAATAAAAGCCACACCTACTTCCATCAACTCACATCAACTTGCCATCAATCATGAATAGTGACTGGCGTCAATCACTCAAAGTGAAAGACATCCATCACTTGATTGATGGATGATGTGATGCTAGAAGCGACTACCGATTTGACGCTTGATTTGATTTGCCGCACTCGCATTCGAAATGCGAATGCGCTCGTAAATAATCTCGGGCTCGGTTCGCTAATTCCAAATTAACGAATTTTTCGTTGCGTCGTTATTAAATCTAATTTAATTAAATAATCATGCCAAGCATAATTACTATTCACGTCGCTAACGAATTAATTCTAAATTAATTCGTTCGCCCGAATTAAAATCTAATTTTAATTCCGCGTCGAAATCTAATTTCGTTTAATATATCGAATATATTAATTAATCGATTAATTCCAAATTAATCGTTATCTCTCTTTAATTGATATTTTATCCCAGATAAAATATCTCCGCAATTAATCCCAGATTAATTTTCTCTCTCTTCTAATTAATTAATCCCAGATTAATATAAAGTACGAGTCATACATCATCGGTGAATCTTTGGGAAGCGAACCATGAGATCCACGGATATGTTGGTAATAAATTCGGTCGTCGGACTATCCGAACACGTAAGTACCTCGTACTACGTTTATACCGAATACAAGACAAGGTTGGCCTCTAGCAAAGCGCCATGCCTCCTCAATTCTCCGGAAATATCCTTACAGGAATAAGGATCTATATCAAGCGTAGTATACCGTAGTATTGCGTATTTCTGTCCAGCATCGGATGATCACATTCAAGGCCTGGGGCTGGTACAGTGTCTGCCACGTACTATGCATATATCGGATAACGAGCAACTAGTCTCTTTAGAATCGAATAATCTTGACCAAGTCATATTATCCCGATGGTTGCAACCTTTATAGAGTACCCGTTCTGTATCTCTGCGCGATCATCAACTCCATATGACTGGAGTGACACTTCCATCTTGACATCACACCCAACACACTACGATTCTCGATATACCCAGAATTGGCGTACACAGGAACCGGTTAAAGCCCTGGACGACCTCAACCAAAGTATATTGATTGTCGTATGCATTAGCGGTGCAAGTCTCAGGTTAAGACCAAATACATTTACCCTGATTTCGGACTTCCATAGACACGTAGTCATACTACCAATGAAATTCTGAGGGGGTCTATCCAGAGCGAAGTTGTTTCCCGTACCATCGGTGAAACACAACCTCCTATTACGCTTGCATGAGTATCATATACCCAAATATACGAGAACTATGCCGTTGTGCCCTCACAACGCGCAAAAGTGTAATACTAGTCTTTTACGTATTCATCGATGTCCAATCTCGATAATACTCTGACTAGGGATATTTAATGATTTATCCTTCGTGGATTGATATTGTCTCATATCATTCTCAATCCAGGAACAAATCATAAGGACCTCTCATCATTTATATATCGAGGTGATCTAATCACAAATGATAAGAGTGCAATCTCCTTTGCACATAATTAATTTGTACAACAACACCGTGATCTGTACAAATAGTGACGCTATGGGTCATAATTGTCCAACACCCTAGAACCCTTCTAACATTTCAAGAAACAAGAAACTAAATTTCTAAGCTTAGGGTTATGGTAGATTACCTTTAATCCTCCAATTCCTTAGCATTTTTCTTGAATTTTCCTTTAATTCTTCATGGATTCTTCAAGCAAAGTTTAAACCCATTTTTTTTTAGATTGGACATTCATGGAGTAAGTCAAAATGAAGAAGAAAACAATTCCCCCTTTTTAAATGGAATGACCGACTATGAGGGGCATTTTTGTCCTTGTTGGTGATTTAAATCAATTAAATCAATAAATTAATTATTAAGCTTTATGTAATCCAATCAAAATTGCACACATTTAGTTTAATTAATTCATGCCATATTGACCAATAATAATTGGAAAAATTCCATAACATTTATGGAAAAAGTTTATTAATTAATAATTCAAATATTTAACAATTAAATATCAAAATAATTTATTAATGTAATTATTATTATAGATGTTTTTTTTATTTACAATAAATAACAATACATATATTTATGGCATGTTTCAAAATCTCATTTGACGAATAATTAGTGTGTATCTAATCGTATTATGTATCAAATACAAATACACAATAATTATTATCGGATAAAATCCCCTAATTGCATGTGTTATTATTTAACCGATTAAACGATCCAAATTAACTCATTTAATTCGGTGAAGTATTATGAATCATTTGTATTATTCATATCGAGTTGCCCAAGTGCTCAACGATTACACTTCATATTGGGACTCTCTAAGTTTAGGTTTATGTGTCACGAAATCCAATTTCGTGTCCATAATACACCTACTCATGGATTATGACGACCATGGATAATCTCGCTAAACTATGCAAGCAGAGGTCATTGCATACGTATAATCCCTCCGTCACAGGCTATCCGTGTTATACCTGGGATATAGATAACAACGTCAAATCCGTTCGGTATATTACAGTCGACTTTCAATCTACGATCTCTAAATAAAACTCGGAACTGATTTTCGAAGTTATACCACGACCATGGATTTACTAGTTCGTAAACACGTGAGGATGCCTGTGATCTGTACACAGAACTGACGGATCCTATCTTGAAACGCACTGGATATCATGAGCATCAGTCCACACCCAACGAACATGCGGAGGTCTGATCATGAATAGATCGGTGACGTGACTGCCATCAAAGTGTGGAGGATAACTCATATATCCCACTGTGGTATCTCAAGTCGAAGGACCACTATGCTCGCTCAACTCGAGAAGTTCCTATTGACGTTGGTGTACCATCTATTAGGAAATCTTCAGTGAGTCATTCAGTGTCTTATCAAATAAATACCTACATGTCTATACGAGTCTCCCGAGACTCATGGTTCACTAGGATAAACCATCGGACCAAGTCACGATATACGAAATGTACTGGTCTCAACGGATTTTACTAACCGACCCGTGTTAGTAAATCTTGACCAGGAACTTTATTTAAGGATATACATCTTATAGTGCGCTTCCCAATGTCAATTAAAAACTACATTGTAACTGCGCACTATATCGAAAATCCTAGGGTCTTTGTCTAATATACATGTATCACTGAACCAGATTCAGTTTCGATATAATCGTAATCAGATATCTAATCGTAATTAGATCGAATAAGTGTATAAAAGACAATGGTGCTACCATTAAATTAGTAATATTATGGAAAATAAAATTGATTGTATTTATGAATCGGACATAAATACGATCCGGATTGGCACTTCGAGCACCAACCATACCAGTGAGGGCCTATACAATCTTCTTCTCAATACCAGAAATCTCTAAAGGGGATGGATTTTTACGTAATCTGCGTCAAGTCCATTTTATAATGGTTTTCTTTTGAGACAACAACTGACTTACCTACTGCACATTTGTATTTTTCCAATTATTGGAATCTCATAAACTTTAGATGACAGATGATTGACACCAGCAGCTCACATCAAGACCATTTGTGGTGATTCGTTTAACTAATAGTTATAACTGTACATACTGGTTACTTATGAATCTAAGATTCCCTTATTTACTTATCAGATATTGACTCCCACCTTACTACATTTATGTTTGAAACTATCCAAATTACTCTTCCAACAATACTCAAAATTCATTTCTACTATTGGTCATATTGTCTTTTATTGAGTATCTCTTTAAAGGTTCATGCATTCTTTAAATCCCAGTACACTCACTTTTGATTTAGTATTATTAATTCCTCTATACTGATATCATGGAAACTCTTGTAAATCGATTACCATATATCTTGAGAATTACATACTTTGACTTCCTTACCTCTTTTTGAACTTTTATCCTCATTAAAGCCATGCTTCTCATAATGTATAAGGTTATTACTTTAAACTTAACATGGTCTATTGCGAATTCAAACCTTTTAATTCCTTACATAATATAATCATCTTAAAATTCTGATCTAATTCTCTTAGATTTCCTTGGTTCAACTATTCGATTGTCTTGTGATCCGCTTATCCTATTAGATACTCTTTTTACTTGTGTAATTCCTTGTTAGTTTCGAAGTTGGGGGTATATATATACCTTCCATAAGAATATGGGGATGCACATTGCTATTATTACCCAAGCTTAAATGATAATCTAGTTAATTGACTACATTCTGGCTATAGTAAATGCACTAGGAAAAAGATTTATCATTTACCCTGCCGGGGTCTACGCCAGCTCCTTCATTTTCAGTATTCCATAACTTTTATCAACTTTCTAGAGATCTCCATTAGCTTTACTATCCTTATGTTGTACCATCTTTCTCATTATCTTCTGTATCCTTAATTATTATGTTCATATTCTATCTTTTAGCTTCAAACAGTGCTGCTAATATTAGTGGTAATTCACTCTTAGAGATTACAATATATATATATATATATATATATATATATATATATATATATATCTCTATTTTCTTTTCCTGTTATAAATTACAACTATACCATTTAGTCTTTTTACTTGAAATAGTACTCTGGTTAACTCTTCAGTATCCCAAACCCCATGGATCTATTCTTCCAAGATCTAACTCATAACTTTTTACTGATACCTACACGCTTGTCTATAAAATCTTGTATCAAATTTCCTTCATTTCTTACTAATTTCAGAAACTTATCTATATCTTTTCCGAATGGTTTATCCTAGGATATATCATCATCAGGCTTCTTTACAAAAATTTTCTAGTTATATATGTATATTGGGAAAGGCTGGAACAATCATCTTATGTCCCAACAGGTATCGACATCCTTGTCCTGGTTCTGGTATTCTATGCCCTGGTAGTGTCCATTGCTCGCATAAGACATGTGTGAAACGAACTCCGTCAAAACAGTTCCCTTAACTGGTGTCATCGAGAGGTTTTATATCTAGATTACTTTCTTTTCGTTTCTTCTGACTGCCCCTCGTTATTCAGAAAATTATTTTATAATTACATGATGGCGAAAAGCTAATAAATCAGCTTGAAAGAATTTCCGATATGAAAAGAATTATTACTAGAAGAGAATAAACCTTAATTAAGCCTACTCGACATTTTACTCTTGCTCAGGCTTGTTATATTCCTCTTTCTCTCACAAGTCCTGGTACTTTCTTATTACCCCACATTGTATCTTTATTCTTTATTGTCTTCAATTGTTTTAAGTATATGCGCATCATTCTTTACTTCCCTATAGATCTCTCATCCTACTCCCTTGAGTGAACATTTCAAAACTTTACAATTTAGTCTCATAACTCGGCTATACTCCTGGTAATAAGTTAAGATAACTATAGGAAAATTCATAAAGAAGAATATTCATATAGCTTGGGAAAATTTACTAACATGTTCATAAAACTTGAAGATGTACTCGAGGATCGGATACTGGAGAGGTAGTGCCTCACATACTAGTACCCCGGGCATACTACGTATACAAGACCCCAGTACTCTACCCACTGCAGTCACTGACTCCCTAGACCATGCTCTGATACCATCTTTGGAACATACCCAATCCGGGAGATGTTACCGGCAAGGAATAGGCCGTACTATCCCCATGAGCCTCAAACCATCTAATTGTGATCAATACTATCAAACTCATCACAAACATAAGATCATGCATAAGGTTCATTGCCCAACTCAATGATCATAGAAATGCATCTCGGGTTTCCATACAATGTATTTCATAATACATTACACTACAAATCTGATATTTGACACATTCAAAGACTGATACTATGCAATGTATGTCATGCAACATTTATTTGACATTGACTATGCTGTCTTCTGGACTCAACCTGGCGGACTCAACACCCAAGTGATTGCCAACAATATCCGTCCTCTCGAGCTTGTCCTCCGGCTGAACCTGCAAAGTAGAAACACTGGGAGTGGGGGGGTTAGATCGTTTGAACGACCTAGTGAGTGGACTGTTAGGGATATGCCCTATACCCAACTTGTGGATGGGCTATATGTACATGTATTTGTAATAGTTTCATTAATTAATAAAATGGAAATCTTTATTATACGTGTCTTACATAACTTATATGAATCATCAACATTGTAATAAAGCCCTTGAAGTAATAAGACGATGGCTTCCACGCCTTATGAGAATCATTACTCTTAAATATTCATAGTCATAGTTTTGTGAATAATCTGGCCACAAAGCGGAGAGACTAGCATGATGATATGATCTGCCCTTAAGTGGGGTAGCCGATCTCATAGACTACTAGCGGAGATCCGTCCGCTTGGTGTATCACATGGATCCATGAGTTGCTCGTGTCCATCGAACTGACCGCCGAAAGTTTTCATATGGAGTATTTATCCCATGTGTCTGTGAGAACTTTCAAGTATCGATTATATGACTAGTTCTTAGACTTGAGGTCTTTACAATCGTATGTGTGGATCAAATAACTTTGACATTCTCCTTCCCCGGTTCAAAAGATCCGGTTATAAGGGTATGATTGGGTCATTTGTTGAAACACATGAAGTTTGTAAAGATACAACAGAGAATCGCCACTCTCTTAGACAATATTTTCTTATAAGAGTAGTATTCCAGTTCGCGGGTTGATATGTGTGATCAGTGCTTGAGACTGTGGCCTCAGCGGAAAAATCATGTTAGATTCTTGGGTTAGCACGATTCATGACACTATCAACATCATACCTTTGACCATATGGGTAGACAATTTCCGTACCCTAGGTCAATAGGTGGGGATACAATGAGGCGATGGACCGTATCATATGTAAATCGCATACAGAATGGGAATATATATCTTTCATTCTCATTTGGGGGCCTTGGCATGTTGCTAGATGTCAACCTTGGTCATTGAAATCGAACGACCATCTGATCGGAGGATAATTTATGTTCGATTAAATTATCAAGATTCATTTCATGTCCAACTTGAGGGGAACCCAAAAGATCACACACAACAAAGTCGAAATCAATGGTTAACAGTGCACAGTACAAATATAACAGCATATATGATTGCTGTAGGAATTGTTCATAAATGGTTGAATGTGTTTAATTGTTGAACATATCATTTATGAGGTTCCATAGTGGCTTAGGGATTGGTGAATGAAGATAGGGGCACTTTGGGAATTGGAATTTTAAAAAAAAATTACTATTCATGTGAATAGTACTTTTTTTTGTTATTTGTTTTGAATTCCAATTCGGCCTAAACTCTTATTAGGGTTTTATAATCTCATTAAACCACTAAATTAAGATCCAATGGCTAAGATTAAATTAGCTTTTATCACACATCGGATTCTTAATTAATTTTATTGTCTTTGGAGCACTATATAAACCCAAAGAATTCTTCACAATTTTTGCACTAAAACATTTCATATCTTGGGTTTATATAAGTGAGCAACTCTAAATTTTAAGAGTAAGCCACTGATTTTGAGAATCCTTAAGTCTAATTGACTAGAAGAACCTCGAGTTAAAAGTTTTAAGGTATTTGCATAGGCTAGCACCAAGGGCAAAATACTCGTGCACTTAAGGCGTAGTCTTGCTGTTGAGTTTTGGCTTTGGTGTGTGCATCTTTGGAGGCCATACACTTGGGTGGCTCTTTGGAACTTGGAAGAGCTTGTTGAGTTCGAGAAAAGCTTGTAGATTGGAGGGAGGACTGAAGGAGTCTTCGGTTCATGTAAGTCATTTGAACTCGAAGTGGGTGTGTAAAAGCTCGTTGGAAAGCTAACACCATGAACTTAATTTTAGGCACAAGTTTTGCATGATTTGGTTAAGATTTGAATTGTGAAATTTCATTTAAAGTTCACGCGTCTGCAGAAAAATGTGAATAGTAAATTTATTTGAATAAAATAAAATGCAATATCATAATTAAATATTAATCAAAGTTATTTAATGCCTAAAATAATTCCAACATATTAAAACTCATATGCTTGATGATTCTATGTATGATTAGAATTGGCATGATTATTTTAGGGTGAAAGCATCTAAAGACTTTCTAAGACATATATAGTGTATTGCTTATCCCTTAGCTAAGTAATTATTCCGTGATGAACTTAGAGATTTATTACCTTTAAGGCTAATAAATATAAATCACTTGTTTATAATAAAAGACATTATAAAAGATACAAGTGGGTTGGGACCAAGGGTTAATAAAACTTCCAAACTAAAGTTAATTTAACCAAAGGTATTACTAGAGTTAGATAATGATTTGGTGTCTTCCTTCACTCACTACCTTTTTATAGCCAAAAGGAAAGTTGTGAAGACATCTAGATAATCATTTACTCAAAGCTACATTAAAGCATATTTAAAGTGTTGGACTAATTTGGAGGATCTATTGTTTATTCATGTCACCAAGGCAATAAGAGCTTAAGTGGTAAGGGTATTTAAGAGAGTTCGCTCCACCCTCCCTCTGGGGAATTATCAATGGAGGAATCCATTTGACAGTTATTCACTTAAACTTGCTAAAATCCTCAATAATAATTTAAGTCTAAAATTTGCCTCCCATTGTAAAGTATAGACCCAAATGGCTTAAACCGTATTAGCAGGACTAGGCTTTACCAGACTGACCAATACCAATTTGTCCTTAAATCGTACTATTGACAATGGTTTGACTTTTCTGAGTCATAAGACCATCGACCCTTAGGCGTGGTCTTATAACTTAGTGGCAAAGATTGGGTGTCCATAAGGACTAGCATAAGCTATGGCATGTTTGATTGCCCAACCCAATGATTAATGAATTGTGATTTATATCATAAATGGTTGGGAACCTACCATTATCATATTTTATAACGATCGGCCCTAGTCGGAGTTATGAAATGATGATAATGGGATCCTTGCCCACAAGAAATCCATCATATTGGGGGTTGATGCGATTTCTTAAAATTTTAAAACAATTGAGTGGGAGGAGCAACTTCATAATATTAAAAGCCCATGTTATTATAAAACATTAATGAAAGCATATTCCTAATTTTAACATTTTCTCTTAACATGTGGGTTATTAAATATTTCACAAACATTCAAATGGAAAACAGAGTATCACTTCGTTCCATCCTTGATGAGCATAAGCTCAAGGGAGACAACTAAATGACTGGTTTAGAAACCTTAAAATTGTCTTACGACAAGAAAGATTTTCTATGTTCTTGAAAGACCATTTCCCTCTGAACCCGCAGAAGATGCTAACCAAGATACATTTGATGCTTGGAAGAAACACATCGATGATGATGAGCAAGTAGTTTGCATAATGCTTAGCTCTATGTCGGACGAACTTCAGAAAGCTCACGAAGATATGGATGCTCAAACCATCATCTTTCACTTGAAGGAGTTGTATGCAACTTCCGTTCATACCGTGAGATTCCAAGTGTCATGTGCCTTATTCCAAACAAGGTATAAGGAAGGATCTGTTAGTGGACATATGCTTAAGATGATTGGCCACATTGAAAAATTGGCCAACCTCGGGTTCATCATGGATCATGAGATAGGTCACGATCTAATTCTTCAGTCCTTACCAAAAGAATTCTCTAACTTTATTATGCAGTTTCATCTATCTGATAAAGAAGCTACTTTAGCAGAATTGCACAATCTGATAAAGCAAGCAGAGAAGGACTTGAAACCGGAGCTTAAAACCTCCGTCATGCTTACGGGTACGGACCTGAAGCCACGAGGCCCAAAGAAAAATAAGGGCAAGGCCAAGGCTCTAGATCACCTAAAGCCCAATGGAAAGGTGGAGAATAAAAAGGGAAATGGGAAATGTTCTTTTGTGGAAAGAAGGGTCATTGGAAGAAAGACTGCAGATCCTGAAAGCCAAGGAAGCTAGGGAAGCCCAAGAGCCAAGAAGCCCAATGCTTCAGGTATGTTGTATATGATTGAACTATATTCTCAAAACTCTGAACCTTCTACTTGGGTGCTTGACACCGGTTGTGGGACTCACTTGTGTAACAATGTGCAGGGCCTGAGAAACAGTAGGAGACTCCGTCATGAGGAGGTTGACTTACGCATGGGTAATAGAGCAAAACTGGTTGCATTGTGCGTGGGGACTTATTCATTAGTTTTGCCGAATGGTTAGTTTTAGACTTAGAAGATTGTGTATGTACCTTCTCTAGTAAATAACATCATTCAATTTCTTCTTTATTAATAAAGGCTTTTATGCCTAATAAGTTGTAATGAATGTTCTATTTATTTCAATGAAATAAAATATGGAGATGGTATTTTGAATAATGGTCTCTATGTCTTACAAACTAACAAAGAATGTTCACCTCTAAATATATACAACGTTAACTCGAATAATCTCAATGAATCACTTCTATGGCACAATCGCTTAGGTCATATCAATGAAACAAGATTAACTAAGCTACTAAGGATGGGTATTTCAAACCCTTCAATATAAACCTTATGGAACTTGTGAGTCTTGTTTACTTGGTAAAATGACCAAATTACCCTTCAAAGGTAATGGACAGCGTGTGCAGCGGAGACATTAGAACTCATACACTCTGATGTATGCGGACCAATGTCAGTCACCGCTAGAGGTGGATTCTCCTACTTCATTACCTTTATCGATGATCATTCGCGATATGGGTATGTGTACCTTATGCGGTACAAATCTGAAGCCTTTGAGAAATTCAAAGACTTCAAGGTGAAGTAAGAAAACCAGCTTAATAAAATATAAGTCAATAAGGTCTGACCGAGGTGGTGAATACTTAAGCAACAGATTTTAGATTACTTGAGAGAAAATAGCATGTTTCCCAGTGGACTCCTCCGAGAACTCCATAGCATAATGGGGTCTCCGAAAGGAGAAATTGAACATTATTAGATATGGTCTGATCAATGATGCCAGGCACGGATCTACCTCTTTCATTTTGGGGTCTTGCTTTAGAAACTGCAACACTACTACTAAACCAAGTTCCTTCCAAGACTGTTAGTCAAACACCATATGAGTTATGGTCTGGGAAACGTCTTAGTCTTAGTTATCTAAGAGTTTGGGGATGTGACGCATATGTCAAGCTCACACAAACTAACAAATTGGATGATAGGAAGTTAAATGTAAGTTTGTAGGATATGCCTTGAACTCAAGAGCATACGTGTTCTACGTCCCAAATGAACAAAGAACATTTGTCTCACGAAATGCTAAATTTCTAGAGAATGAATTCCTTCTCAAGAAATATAGTGGAGTAGACTTGACCTCGATGAGGTACGAAAAGAACAAACTAACATAGAACTAAAACCCAGGCCCCTCAAAAGGCAGCGACGGAACAACCACAAGGTTATGAACTCAGAAGGTCTGGGGGGAAAGACATGAGCCTGAAAGATATGGTTTCCATATTGATGAGGAACATGATCAGGTCATTGATAATGACGATCCCACCAGTTATGACGAAGCAATGCGTGACATTGATTCAGTCAAGTGGCTTGAGGCCATGAAATCTGAAATAGACTCTATGTATAGAATCAAGTCTGGGACTTGGTAGATGCACCTAAAGGATAAAACCCATAGGCTGCAAGTGGATTTACAAGCGTAAAACTGATGCAGAATGAAACATCCAAACCTATAAGGCTAGGTTGGTGGCGAAAGGTTATAAACAAATCCAAGGAATTGACTATGAAGAAACCTTCTCACCTGTTGCAATGATAAAGTCCATTCAAATTTTACTGGCACTAGCTGCACACTTTGATTATGAGATTTGGCAGATGGATGTCAAAACAGCTTTCCTTAATGGGAACCTCGTAGAGGAAGTCTATATGACACAACCTGATGGGTTTGCATCTAAGGATGATCATAATAAAGTATGCAAGCTTAAACGATCCATTTATGGACTCAAGCAAGCCTCCAAAAGTGGGAATATACGATTGATGAGACAATCAAAGAATTTGACTTCATCAAAAATGTAGACGAGCCTTGTGTTTACAAGGAAAAGTAGTGGAGTGCTGCTGTTGTATTTCTTATATTATATGTCGATGACATATTAATCATCGGGAATGATATTCCCATGATGCAAGCCACCAATCAATGGTTACATCCAAAATATTTGGGAAGAAGCAACCTACATCCTCGGCATTAAGATCTACCGTAATAGATCTAAGAGGTTGTTAGGACTTTCTCAATCTACGCACATAGATAAAGTTTTGAAAAGATTCAAAATGGAAGATTCCAAAAGAGGTAATTTACCTACTTGTCATGGAATCAAATTATCTAAGGAGCAATGTCAACATACTTCTTCAAATAGAGAGCGTATGAGTATGATCCCTTATGTTTCAGCAATAGGATCGATCATGTACGCCATGCTATGTACAAGACCTGATGTCTCTTATGCTCTTAGCATAATGAGAAGTAACAGGCAAATCCTGGTGAGCAACACTGGGCAGCTGTCAAAACAATCCTCAAGTATCTGAGAAGAACTAAGGATATGTTTTTGACATACGGAGATTGTTCTGAGATAAAAGTCATTGGTTACTGTGATGCCAGTATTCAGACTGATAGGGATGACAGAAGATCGCAAACAAGATATCTTTTACTTTGAATGGCGGTGCTGTCAGTCGAAAAAGCTCAAAGCAGTCAACTACAGCGGACTCCACCATTGAAGCCGAGTATATTGCAGCATCTGAGGCTGCAAAAGAAGCAGTTTGGATAAAGAAGTTCATCACGAAGCTGGAAGTGCTTCCCGCGATAAAGAATGGCGTCATGATGTACTGTGACAACACGGGCGCCATTGCTCAATCAAAGGAACCAAGGTCCCACCAGAAATCCAAGCATGTACTCAGGCGATTTCATCTCATCATGGATATTGTTGAGAGAAAAGAAGTTATTATAGAGAAAATACCCACGGAAGATAATCTTGCAGATTCTCTGACTAAAGGGCTGACTCAATAAAAGCATGATAGGCACACCCGAGAGTATGGTGTCCAGATTCATACTAGTTGGCTATAGTGCAAGTGGGAGATTGTTAGGGATATGCCATATACCCAACTTGTGGATGGGCTATATGTACATGTATTTGTAATATTTGCATTAATTAATAAAATGGAAATTTTTATTATACGTGTCTTACATAACTTATATGAATCATCAACACTGTAATAAAGCCTTTGGAGTAATAAGACGATGGCTTCCACGCTTATGAGAATCATTACTTAAATGTTCATAGTCATGGTTTCGTGAATAATCTGGGCGTTCACAAAGCGGAGAGACTAGCATGATGATATGATCCACCTTAAGTGGGGTAGCCGATTCATAGGCTACTAGCGGAGATCCGTCCGCTTGGTGTATCACATGGATCCATGAGTTGCTCGTGTCCATCGAACTGACCGCCGAAAGTTTTCATATGGAGTGTTTTATCCATGTGTCTATGAGAACTTTCATGTATCGATTATATGACTAGTTCTTAGACTGAGGTCTTTACAATCGTATGTGTGGATCAAATAACTTTTGACATTCTCCTTCCTCGGTTCAAAAGATCCGGTTATAAGGGTATGATTGGGTCATTTGTTGAAACACATGAATTTTGTAAAGATACAACAGAGAATCATCACTCTCTCGGATAATATTTTCTTATAAGAGTAATATTCTAGTTTGCGGGCTGATATGTGTGATCAGTGCTTGAGAATGTGGCCACAGCGGAAGAATCATAAGAGATTCTTGGGTTAGCACGATTCATGACACTATCGACATCATACCTTTGACCATATGGGTAGATATTTTCCGACCCTAGGTCAATAGATGGGGATACAGTGAGGCGATGGACCGTATCATATGTAAATCACATACATAATGGGTATATATATCTTTCCTTCTCATTTGAGGGCCCTTGGCATGTTGCTAGATGTCAACCTTGGTCATTGAAATCGAATGACCATCTGATCGGAGGATAATTATGTTCGATTAATTATCACGATTCATTTCATGTCCAACTTAAGGGAACCCAAAAGGCACACACAACAAAGTCGAAATCAATGGTTAACAGTGCACAGTACAAATATAACAGCATATATGATTGCTGTAGGAATTGTTCATAAACGGTTCAATGTGTTTATTATTGAACAGATCATTTATGAGGTACCATAGTGGCTTATGGATTGTGTGAATGAAGATAGAGGCACTTTGGGAATTGGAAAAAAAATTACTATTCACATGAATAGTAAATTTTTTGGTTATTTATTTTGAATTCCAATTAGGCTCAAACTCTTATTAGGGTTTAATAATCTCATTAAACCACATCGGATTCTTAATTAATTTTGTTGTCTTTGGAGCACTATATAAACCCAAAGAATTCTTCACAAATTTTTACACCAAAACCTTTCATATCTTGGGTTTATATAAGTGAGCAACTCTAAAGTTTAAGAGTAAGCCACTGATTTTGAGGATCCTTAAGTCTAATTGACTAGAGGAACCTCGAGTTAAAAGTTTTGAGGTATTTCCCTAGGCTAGCACCAAAGGCAGAATACCCGTGCACTCAAGGCGTAGTCTTGCCGTTGAGTTTTGGCTTGGTGTGTGCATCTTTGGAGGCCACACACTTGGGTGGCTCTTTGGAACGTGGAAGAGCTTGCTGAGTTTGAGAAAAACCTTGTAAATTGGAGGGAGGACTGGAGGAGTTTTTGGTTCAGTAAGTCTTTTTCTTTCTTTATTTTAATTATAGTTCTTATGATAGTTAGCATGTTTAGGTTTATGTTCTTTGCATGTTTTATGAGTTTTATGCTTAGAATATATAGTAACATGCCTAGGCTTGTAGAATAATAAAAACAAATGGGTCTTGGGCAAAGGGAAAGTGGCATAGTAATTTTAATTTTCTGCTGCGCACTCGCGGCCTCTTCCCAACATGGACAGTTTAAAACGAAACTAAATTAATTATAAAAATCAATGGTTTTAAATCCAAAATCATCTCAAGAAACAGTCTCCTTCTGCTCTGAAAATATTTTCTGGGATTTCTCTCAATCGTGAGTTCTCTTGAGATCTCCTTTATAAAACCATTCTCTGTAAAGAACCATGTCTCAAAAGTCCGTCTCTGAATGCATAAGATATAAGTCATGATTTTTCTTTTCAAAAACCTCTGTGAAATTCATTCACAAAACCATATGTAAAATCATCTGTAAAATCAACTGTCAATCTGTTACCATAATCTTGTGGTCTTGGGGCGTTGTACTCACAGTCCACCAGCCACTAAACCGGTAAACAGTGGTATTATCAGTGCCACAAACCTGTCTTTGAAATCCGAGACAATCCCTCTAACCCAATACCCAGAATCTAGAGGACATATGTCATCTCTAGTCATATATCCTGTGTCCACACATCTATATCTGGATTGGTTACTGATATCCGTCAATTCCATATCTGTATCAAGTTAGATCTGTGGTGGATTTTTCCCTCATGCCTCCAAAATCATAAAATCATACATTTGAAATCATTTTCATCATCAAATGAGTAATATGAAACCAAACTTTATCAAAAGCTTAAATCATAATTTTCAACTCGTTTGAAATCAACAGTTTCAAGTATAAATTAATCAAATCAATATATGTAAAATTGTAATCTGAAAACATAATTAAAATACTGAAATAAATACTCCCAATTAAGATAAAAATATCCACTCACCGTGCTACGACAAATTAGGTATGGTATGCGGTGTAGGTAATCTCCGAGTGTCCGGCCGATGATCTAAGGCCAAAGAAATCATTAGTTTTTCCTTGTAATACATAGAAACGTATATGTAATCAATGGTTGATATTAATGCTTATTGTATGACTTATCATGTATCTACATATATGTGCGAAGTCCTTAAAGTGCCCCCAAACATCTTAGGATAAAACCATCCGATTAAAAGTATCTCCTGGAAAAATGTCACGCATCGCGACGCGCACCTAATTGGTGAGACAGTAACTATCCTCTGTTATGCATGTCGCGATGCAAGGGGGTCGGGCGTCGTGACGCATCGCGTCTTATGCAAACAAGTAGGTTTCATCTGCTTCACGCTTCACGACGCTACCCACCTTGTTTCGCGACGCTACCAATTGCATCGCGACGCTCCCAGCTCAACATAAATCCAGAAACCATTTTTCCAGCATATGTCACGGCGCTAAAGAGTGTGCATTGCAATGCTAGGCCATTTTTTAGGACTCAAATTTTCATCTTCACTTCATACACCATTTCCCTCAACACATATAAGCATTTCTCAACACTTCAACATGCAATACAAATACCAACATCATTTCTTTTCTATAACCACAATTATACCATTCTCCATCAATATACTCTTTTCATGTCATTACAATATTCAATTTTTATAGTCCCCAATTGACTCAAAGTTTAGGGTTTCTAAAAATTCTTTTGTTCTTAGTACAATAACCATGCAAACAACATCAAGCACACCCAAACAACACACCACAATCATCAAAACTCATTGTATCAAAGATTTGGGTCAAGCCCTACTCACCTTGATTCAATTATTTCTTCACTAATAGAGTCTCCAAACCTCACTTTTCTCATTCCTTAACTTGCATGTGTGATTAAGCATCTAATTTACCTTCGATTTTGTTGAAGAAATGAATGGAAGTTTTGCACTTCTCCCCCTCTCTCACGTTTCCATTCCTTCAAAAAATGAGGGTTGAGTGCAATAGAGTCCTCTTTTATACTAGGGGCAGGATGCAAAAGATAAAATGATGAAAAATGTTTACAACTTTAAGAATTTTCTAGTTTAGTCCATAGGTACTGCTTATCCGAATCTGAGTTACAAATTCAGTCTGTTTCTGTTTCGAATTTGAAGAAACATACAACATGAAAGTTATAGATCTCGGTCTTAGATTTCCGACGATATAAAATTCATAGAAATCGGACATCGTATGGGAAAGTGAAGGTCTGAATACTAAAGGTTATTCGCATTGAACCTTAGAATGAATTCTGTATCGGTACTACAAGAAATTTGTCGAATGTGCCTAAAGTAATTTCATGAGCCTAATACATATTTTTATATGATCATATATCAGGTATTATGCCATTCCTAACTTAGTAGTCGTCAGGTTACCGGGGTGTTACATATTAAAATAGAGCATTTAGTGTTAAAAGTATTATGCATTCATGATTGACGAGTTGGGCAATGTCCCCATGAATGAGTTTATATGTGAGATAAGAATAAAAAATATCATAAGTCAGAGGCTTATGGGAATATTATGGCCTGTTCTCTGCTGGTAACATCTTTCAGATTGGGGATATTACAAAGATGGTATCAGAGCATGGTCTATGGAGTTAGTGACTGTAGTGGGTAGAGTGCTGGGGTTTTGTATACGCAGTATGTCTGGGATACCCGTATACGAGGCACTACCTCTCTAGTATCTGATCCTCGAGTATGTCCTCAAAATTATATAGACAAGTTAGTAAGAGTTCCTGAGCTATTTAAGTATCTTTCCTTATAAACAATTATATTCTTTGAAGAGCCTTTTGTAATCATCCTAAATTATTAGCAGAAGTTCAAATTTAGCTATGAACAGAAAATTCGGTGCTAAGAAAAGTTACCCTAGAGAATGGGAAGATCAAGCTATAAGAAGCGAAGAGATATGCATAGTTAAGCAGTCAGAGATAGGAAAAGTAAAGACACATAATGAGATAGTAAAATCCTAATGATACCCACCCAGAGAAGTAGAAAGAGAAAGAAAAAGCTAGAAAGAAAGGTAAAGGATAAAGACATAGATGTTTAAGCAATCAGAATCACATAGAGGTAAATATATAGACACAGATAAGTAAGAAGGTACAGAACCTCAGTACTAAGGAGAATATAGCAAGTTTGAACAAGAGTAAAATGTTGAGTGAACCTGAGTGAGATTCCTTCTTTTCTACTAAAATTCATTTTCTCATTAGAAAGCTTCTTCATGTAGACCTAATAGCCGTTAGTATCTTTTATAGATAGCAAAGTTTCCCCCGAATAGCGAAAATAGTCAGAAAAAAAAAGAAGTAAAGATCAGGATTAGTCAGAGAAAGAAGAGTAAAAATCAAGCTATCACAAAAGATTTAGAAGTTATAGAAACCCAAACCCATATCTATGAGCAAGTAAAAATGAAAGACGTAAAGATAAGTGACTAGTTACCTTAACCAAAGAAATCGATATACCATAAGATCTGACTTATCAAGATCTTCAGTTCTCAGCTATACCAGTCAAAGAAGCGGCCCTGACGGAGTCTATCTCATACCTATCTTACATGAGTAATAGACTCTACCAGGGCATAAATTATTAGAAACAAGGACGCTGACACCCATTGAGATGTAGATTCCTACTCCACCTTATACCGGCCGAGATAAAGATAACTGTAAGGAAATTTGATGAAGATTTAACCTAAGTCAGAAATAGAAAACACAGAATGATAGACCACATAGGGAAGAACTAAGAATGATTTAAGAGATAGAAAAGAAAGAACCCGACTTAAGCCAAGTGGATAAGTTAGAAATACCTGTGGAAATCTATAGATTGGTCTAATGCTAATAGAGATTCTTGAAAGTTTAAAATAGACAGATTTATGAGATGGGAGACGATCATAAGTTAACAAGTACGAATATAGCATGAATAGTATTATATGGCGCAGCTGCAGCCTATAGTAAGAGCAGAGATCAGATATAGGAAGTAGTCAATAGAAATAAGCCACCATTAACCTTGGCAGTATAATATGGAACTGAAGAATAAGTTATGCAACAAAATAATAAAGAAAGCTACGTGAAGCAATAAGGAAGTTCAGTATAATAAGACAAGAGACAGTAATGTAAATGGGGACCTCAACATAGTTGATCAGAATTACAGAAACCATAAGACTTGGAGTAGTTGACGCAGATTCCAACAGTATAAGTGATAATATTTATGTCCAATAGTTCTGACCCCCAAGAGGGTTATAAGCATCCAATCAGACCATCGTTGGAGTCGGACAATTGACAGAAATATGTATTTCATAGATCTTCTAGGAAAGCTAGATTTCACCCCCCCGCCCACTTAGAGTTTAACAAAAACTTGAATAAGTAAAGAAGATCATCAGATAGAATAGATAAACCACGAGATAGTTAGACAGCTAAACCATTAAGTATAATGGAGCATAGATAAGAAACATGAGAAATGATAGTCTGAAGTCGTGGTGAGTCGAGCCAAATATAGGAATCATTATTAAATTATGAACCTTAAGGAGACAAAGACTCAAAAGAGTAAGAAACCAAATAGGAAAATTCCCAGGAATGCAGTATAAGTAATATATAAGAGTCTCATTGTATTGTAATGGAAGAACTAGTAAAAGAATGGCACATTTACCAAATGAGTTAATAGAGGTATCATAGCAATCAAAGTGGATGGAGTTTTCAGGGGAGTAGAGACGAAAGAAGTTCAAGGAATTGAGTGTTGGGTTTCTAAGGTCATCCAAGATCAATCCAAGCATAAAATCATGTGAATATAAGAAGAAGTATAGCGGAAATATACTTACAACGAACGGTTGTAGGAAGTGTTGATCACAAAAACTTGCCTTTGAGAAGTGCTCCAAGATCTTCTCTTTGAATTTTGTTGTCCAAGCTCCAAGCTTTGAGATTGATTCCAAGCTCTTGGGAATGGTTTCCCTAACACCTTGTATGATTCCTTGATGTGTGCTAGCACTTGAAAAATTGCAACAATTTTTCTCCTTATTCAATCAAACTTTCGGCAAAGCCAAGTTTTAGAGAGAAAAAAAATTTTAGGCGTGAATGGTGAGAGAGAGAAGGAAGTGAATGACTTTGTATACTTGTTAATTTGATTTCCAAAATCAAAGAAAAAAGATATACCAAATATTTGGTAAAGGTCATTCATTACTTACACACTTGTGTGTCTTACAAGTCACCATCATTTCATCACCAAATTCCATCACCAAAAAGTGTTGAGAATGACAAGTGATGTGACTTGTGATGTGACATGCGGGCCCCACTTGATTCAAAATTCGAGTGGGCCTGCAAACACATCCCGGGCTCGAGTTCGTTAATTCTGAATTAACGAATTTTCCGTTGCGACGTAATTAAATCAAATTTAATTAAATAATTATGCCTAGTAAAATTACTATTCATGTCGCTCGTGAATTAATTCTAAATTAATTCGTTCGCCCGAATTAAAATCCAATTTTGATTCCATTATGAAATCTAATTTCATTTAAAATATCGAATATATTATTTTATCGATTAATTCCAAATTAATCGTTCTCTCTCTTCTAATAGTATTTTATCCCAGATAAAATCTCTCCGTAATTAATTCTATATTAATTATGTTCGAATCATACGTCATCGGTGAATCTTCGGGAAGCGACCCATGATATCCCTGGATATGTTGGCAGTAAATCTAGTTGTCGGACTATCCGAACACGTGAGTACCTCGTACTACCTTCTTACCGATTTACAAGACATGTTGGCTTCTAGCAAAGCACCGTGCCTACCCAATTCTCCAGAAATATTCTTAAAGGAATATATAATCTATGTCAGGCATAGTAAACATTGTATTGCGTATTACGATCCAGTATCGGATGTCACATGCAAGGCCTGTGGCTGGAATAGTGTCTGCCCCGTACGAAGCATATATTGGATCACAAGCAACTAGTCTCTTTAATCGGATAATCATGACCTATTCATATTATCCCGATGGTTGCAACACATTAGAGTACCAGTTCTGTATCTCTGCGTGATCATCATCTCCATATGACTGAAGTGATACTTCCGTCTTGACATCACACCCAATACACTACGATTCTCAATAAACCCAGAAGAGGCGTACACAGAACCTGTTAAAGTCCCGGACGACCAAAACTAAAGCGTATTGATTGTCGTAAGTACTAGTGATGCAAGTCTCAGGTTAAGACCAAATACACCTACCCTGAAGCGGATTCCCATAGACATAAATGCATACTACCAATGAGATTCCGATGGGTCTATCCAGAGCGAAGATGTTTCCGTACCATCGGTAAACACAACCTCCTATCACACTTGCATAAGTATCCAATACTTAAATATATGAGAACTATGTTGTTACGCTTCTAGAACACGAACAAGTGCAATACTAGTCTATTCCGCATTATCGATGTCCAGTCTCGATAATACTACGACTAGGGATATTTAATGATTAAACCTTTATGGATTGATATTGTCTCATATCTTATAATCCGGAACTAATCATAAGGACTTTTATCATTTATATATATATATATATATATATATATATATAAGTAATCAATTAAAAAATGATAAAATGCAATTTTTATTGTCACATAGTTAATTTGTACAAAAACCACAATGTCTTTTATAAATAGTGACACTATTGGTCATAATTGTCCAACAATCTCCCACTTGGCCTATAGCCAGTCACTCAAGCATCTAACACCGAACTATGTAAATGTCGCTCAAACTTTTGCTGAGTAATAGCTTTCGTCAACGGATCTGCAATGTTGTCCTCGGATGCCATGTGACACTGGCAATAGTCCCCTCTTGGACTGATCCATGTTGAATCTCTTCAACACTTTGTTAATGTACGTGCTCTGGGAGAGCCCAAGCATTTTTCTAGATCTATCCCGGTAGATCTTTATTCCTAGAACAAAGACTGCTTCTCCCAGATCCTTTATGGAGAATTTTAATGAAAGTCAAGCTTTCACCGATTGTAGCATGGGAATGTCATTTCCAATAAGCAATACATCATCAACGTAAAGGACAATGAATGTCAGTGCGCTCCCACTAACCTTCTTATATACACAAGGATCATCATCGTTTTGAATGAAATCATATTCTTTTATAATCTCATCAAAATGTTGGTTCCAAGAAAGCGATGCTTGCTTCAATCCATAAATGGATCGATTTAACTTACAAACCTTATTTACAAGTCTTGGTACGAAAAAACCGTCAGACTGTTGCATATAAACATCCTCCAAAAGGTTTCTGTTAAGGAAAGCGCTTTTGACGTCCATCTGCCATATCTCGTAATCGAAATATGCAGCAATAGCAAGCAAATCCGTATGGATTTAATCATGGCAACGAGTGAAAAAGTTTCGTCATAATCGACACCATGTCGTTGACGATACCCTTTCGCTACAAGCCTAGCTTTGTACGTTTGTATGTTGCCATCCACGTCAGTCTTCTTCTTGAAGACCCATTTGCAACCAATAGGCTTTACGCCTTCTGGTGCATCAACCAGTGTCCAAACTTGGTTGGTGTACATGGAATCCATTTCGGACTTCATGGCCTCTTGCCATAAAGCGGAGTCGATATCTTGTATCGTTTCCTCATATATAGTCGGCTTGTTATCCTCAATAAGATTGATATCTACATGAGGTGAGATCAGAAACCCATACCTCTCAGGTTGTTTTCTGACTCTCTCCGACCTATGTGGTTCTTATGTATTCGAAGATTGTGGTACAGTTTCATCCCTGATGAATTGTTCATGTTCCGTTAAGGATTTTGTGCCAGGAACAGTATCACTCCGATTTTCATCGAGTTCTACTTTCCTCCCACTTACCACTGCATTTAGGAATTCCTTCTCAAGGAAAACCGCATGTAGAGCAACAAATACTTTGTTCTCTTATGGGTGATAGAAGTAATATCCATTGGTTTCCCTAGGATATCCTACAAAAAGGCATTTATCCGATTTGGGTTCAAGTTTGGTACCTTCCAAACTTTTCACGTACGCCCAGCATCCCCAAATCTTCAGGAATGAGAAACCCAGTTTTTTTCCTGTCCATATCTCATACGGAGTCTGTTGAACAGACTTTGATGGAACCTTATTCAAAATAAGTATTGCAATGTTCAATGCATATCCCCAGAAGGAAATAGGTAGCTCTGTGTGACTCATCATAGACCTTACCATGTCTAACAAAGTTCGGTTCTCCGTTCGGACACACTGTTTAACTGCAATGTTCCTGGAGGAGTCCACTGTGAAAGAATTCCATATTCTTTCAAGTAATCAAGAAACTCATTGCTTAAGTATTCGCCACCACGGTCCGACCGTAATGTCTTAATACTTTTGCCGGTCTGTTTTTCTACTTCGTGTCGAAACTCTTTGAATTTCTCAAAGGTTTCCGACTTATGTCTCATTAGATACACATAACCATAACGCGATGCATCATCCGTAAAGGTTACGAAGTATTCATATCCACCTTTAGCCTGGCTAGACATGGGCCCACAAATGTCACTATGAACGAGGGCTAACAGTTCGGTGGCACGTACATCATTTCCGCTAAAAGGTGTTTTAGGCATTTTGCCTAATAAACAAGATTCGCAGACGTCATATGAATTTGGATCAAATCCGTCCAAGTACCCACTCTTCGAAAGTGTGGATATGCGAGTCTTGTTAATATGTTCCAGACGATAATGCCACATATAAGCTTCATATTTGTTACTTAATTTAAGCCTTTTGTTTGTTACATTATATGTTTGAGATTGATTTATATTCAAAATATAAAGACCATTATTTACATCAGCAGTGCAAATCTCCATATCATTTTTATACATAAAACACCCAGTGTTTCTAAATACAAATGTATACCCACATTGGGCTAACATAGATACAGAAATAATATTCCTAGTCAAACTAGGTACATAATAACAGTCTGAAAGTTTAAGTACATGCCTCAATGGCAGTTCCAAAACATAAGTGCCAACGGCCAAAACGGCGACTCGTGTCCCATTTCCAACGCGGAGGTCAATCTCTCCCGAGGCCAGTCTCCTGCTAATCTGCAGATCATGCACATCAGTACATATATGAGTACCACAACCAGAATCAAAAATATAATTTTTTAAAACTAGTAGTAGACATGTTTATTTCTATAACAAACAAACCTGAAGTCGGTGCATTGCCCGCTTTAATTTCCTTCTTGTGTGCCTTGTACTCGCAGCAGTCACGCTTCCAGTGACCCCGCTTCCCGCACTACAGACATACATCTTGGGATTTGTCCTTACCCTTCCCAGAAGGTTTTGACGATTTGGCCTTGCCTTTCTTCTTCTACTTCTTTACACCTCCAGTTGCCTTAGGCCAAGCCTTAGGAGACTGAGATGTTGAAGCGAAGTGTGCCTCGCGCTTCTTGCCCTTTAGGAGCTCTTTTTCTGCTTCGTGAAGTGTGGACATTAACTCTCCAAGAGTATGGTCTTGGTTCATCATATTGTAGTTCATGATGAACCCACTCCAAGTGTCGGGCAGAGACTATAAGATCAAATCTATTGAAGTCTCAGCCTCGAAGATAATGCCCATCTGTCCCAGCTGCTCAATGTCAGCAATCATCTGCGATACATGGTGCTCAACAGATGTCTCCTCTGACATGCGAGCGCGAAAGAGCTTCTTCTGCAACTCATATCTATGCGATCTAAGATTAGATCGATGAAGATCATGCAACTTCGCCATCATATTATAGGGATCCAATCCTTTGTTCTGATGACAGAATTGTTGAGTCATAGCAGCAAGCATTATAGATTGAGTAGTGAAGTTGTCATCGCTATGAGTCTTCCAAAGCTCTAGCTCAACTATCTGATCAGATCTAGGCTTAGGCCCAAGAGGTCTCTCTATAGTGTAGAGCAACTTCTCGGATCTCAGGACAATCCTAAGATTCATGTCCCAATCTTGAAAGTTCGCGCCATTAAAGACATTGTCGCCAATGATAATATCTATAATGCTTAACTTTCATGTCATCTTAATTGCAATAGTCAAACTATTCAATTAACGATGTATGGGTACAGTCTAACTGTTACAAGAAAAATAATAAAATATTAGTCCAACTAATAAATATTTATAATTGACAAAATAAATTGAAAGCCCGTAAAGCCAAGTATTTGAATGAAATTGAAAATTCAATACTGGCCTCCCACTATTTTTCGGCGAGCCTCTAACCATTTGTTGAGTACTCGGAAACCTAGTTTCCTAGTGGGCTAGGATCCCGTTAAATAACACACAACCTTGACTTTGGCCAACAAGCTGTATGATATTTAACTAGGTAGATCTCTAAGATCAATTGGATCTCATCCAATTCCTAGATCCGGTAGGTGGACCTCCAAGTCCGAAACATATATACAATATATATGACAATATATCCAATATATTTTCCTAACTTTTTTCCTCTGAATCAACTAAGCCTTGGATTTGGCTCAACAAGCTTAATGATTCCAGTTAAGCGGGACCCATTGACTTTGGAAAGCTTCGTAATCGATGTCGATGGACAAGAAGTGATCTTGACTTTGGCCAACAAATCACAACTTGGACAAGACATACGATATCGAACAAAGCCTTCATGATTCAAACACATCTGCGATGGACAAAGGTCTTGACTTTGGCCAACAAACCAGTGCCAATCTTGGATCTTGAGAATGAATCACTCAATGGAAGGAAAATGCTTAATATTTGTTGAGGGTTTTTCGCGTAAATTGGCAACCAATTTATTATCTTTGATTAGGTTTCATCATACACCCTTAAGCATGCATTCTAAAAGCATAATAAGGCGCAGTAAATAAATTAATAATGATATACAAATGGATATCTCACAAATTGTTCCTAAAATAAAGCACTCATTTTCCTCTCCCCGGCTAGCACTATTCTAACTTCTACCAATTACATATACAATTAAAGAAACCTCATTAACATTTAGGGGAATTAGGTGAGAAGAGAATTACAAAGAATCGAGAGATAAGGCTGGACACGCAGGTCCAATTTAATAAATTCTAAATTTACAACAATTTCCAAAATTGCCCTTTCCCTTCTAATATCCATCTGATATACATTTTTCATACAACACATCCATGTATTCACACAAAGCATGTTATTCAATCAATCTAATCCATTAATTAATCTTTGAATAAAGTGATCATCCAATGTTCAAACAACGATTTGATTTGCGCGAGTCCAACTCGTTTTAGAATAAGTACTCAAAGTACGAATTCTTGAATTATATCGAACTACAATTTAAATCTAATTAATTTGTATTCAATACTAATTCTATATTTAATTCCAAATTAAATAATTACACTTTTTAATGCGCATTTACGACTTAGATTCTAAATCTAATCTTAATGGGTCTCAAAGCCCAATTAACATTCAAGGTCTATTTAATTAAAATTCAATGGGCTTTCAATTAATTTCTTAAAGCATGGGCTTTGGTCAATATGGGTCAAACCCAAATACCAAGGCCCAAGTAAGGAATCACCATATTTACCAAGAAATCAATTTTGGCCAATTAGGCCCAATTAAATGTTTAAAGGCCCATTTATTATATTTGGACTTAATGGAATGGTTTAGGCCCAATTTGGATCCAATCCAATTGTCTTAAACCAACTTGGCCCTACCAAGCCCATTAGGACCAAATACAACATATTTAGCCCAATTCCAAATTAAGCCCAATTAATTAAATTATTTTCCAAATTTCAAAATTTAATTAATTAAAGTGTATTGCACTAATTAATTATCTAAATTAATATTTCCAAAATACTAATTTAATCAATTAATCATGCATTAATATTTTCAACACATGTCCAACATTATTGAAACAAAATCAACTCATTTTCATGATATATTGGTCACGTAAATTGTGGTATTTTTAAATTTGATTTTGGTTTCAATCCAATTAAATCACAAATCAATATATCCCCAGTCGTTAAACTCATCCAATGATTTAAAAAACAAAAAAATCACCATGACCTAGGGTTCACTAATATTCGGCCAACATAGCATATTTGGGGAAAATTAATCCAATTAATTTTTCCTAAAATTGATCATGCATAACTCTAAGTTATCAACATACAAGCATACTCAAAAAAACAATTGAAGAAAACATGCTCAAATCAAATTTACCCAAATTTTAGTATATAAACCCTAATCAAATTTCATGCTCAAATAGGCTCCATGATACCATTGTTTGGTTTTCTAAGGTCATCCCAAGATCAATCCAACCATAAAATCATGTGAATACAAGAAGAGTATAGCGGAAATATACTTACAACGAACGATTGTAGGAAGTGTTGATCACAAAATTTGCCATTGAGAAGTGCTCCAAGATCTTCTATTTGAATTTTGTTGTCCAAGCTCCAAGCTTTGAGATTGATTCCAAGCTCTTGGAATGGTTTCCCTAACACCTTGTATGATTCCTTGATGTGTGCTAGCACTTGAAAAATTGCAACAATTTTTTCTCCTTCTTCTATCAAACTTTCGGCCAAGCCAGGTTTTAGAGTGAGAAAGAATTTTAGGCGTGAATGGTGAGAGAGAGAAGGAAGTGAATGACTTTGTTGACTTGTTAATTTGATTTCCAAAATCAAAGAAAAAAGATATACCAAATATTTGGTAAAGGTCATTCATTACTTACACAATTGTGTGTCTTACAAGTCACCATAATTTCATCACCAAATTCCATCACCAAAAAGTGATGAGGATGACAAGTGATGTGACTTGTGATGTGACATGTAAGCCCCACTTGATTCAAAATTCGAGTGGGCTCGCAAACACATCTCGGGCTCGGGTTCGTTAATTCTGAATTAACGAATTTTTCGTTGCGACATAATTAAATCAAATTTAATTAAATAATTATGCCTAGCAAAATTACTATTCATGTCGCTCGCGAATTAATTCTAAATTAATTCGTTCGCCCGAATTAAAATCCAATTTTAATTCCATTATGAAATCTAATTTCATTTAATATATCGAATATATTATTTTATCGATTAATTCCAAATTAATCGTTCTCTCTCTTCTAATAGTATTTTATCCCAGATAAAATCTCTCTGTAATTAATCCTAGATTAATTATGTTCGAATCATACGTCATCGGTGAATCTTCGGGAAGCGACCCATGAGATCCCTGGATATGTTGGCAGTAAATCCGATCGTCGGACTATCCGAACAGGTGAGTACCTCATACTACGTTCTTACCATTTACGAGACATGGTTGGCTTCTAGAAAAGCACTGTGCCTACCAAATTCTCCAGAAATATTCTTAAAGGAATATATAATCTATGTCAGGCGTAGTATACGTAGTATTGCGTATTACGATCCAGTATCGGATGTCACATGCAAGGCCTAGGGCTGGAATAGTGTATACCCCGTACGAAGCATATATCGGATCACAAGCAACTAGTCTCTTTAATCGGATAATCATGACCTTGTCATATTATCCCGATGGTTGCAACATATTAGAGTACCAGTTCTGTATCCCTGAGTGATCATCATCTCCATATGACTGAAGTGATACTTTCGTCTTGACATCACACCCAATACACTACGATTCTCAATAAACCCAGAAGAGGCGTACACAGAACCCGTTAACGTCCCGAACGACCAAACCAAAACGTATTGATTGTCGCAAGTACTAGCGATGCAAGTCTCAGGTTAAGACCAAATACACCTACCCTGAAGTGGATTCCCATAGACACATAGTCATACTACCAATGGGATTCTGAGGGGTCTATCTAGAGCGAAGCTGTTTCCGTACCATCGGTAAACACAACCTTCTATCATACTTGCATAAGTATCCAATACTTAAATATATGAGACCTATGTTGTTACGCTTCCATAACACGCACAAGTGCAATATTAGTCTATTCCGCATTATCGATGTCCAGTCTCGATAATACTACGACTAGGGATATTTAATGATTAAACCTTTATGGATTGATATTGTCTCATATTTTATAATCCGGAACTAATCATAAGGACTTTTATCATTTATATATATATATATATAAGTAATCAAATTACAAAATGATAAAATGCAATTTCCATTGTCACATAGTTAATTTGTACAAAAACCACAATGTCTTTTACAAATAGTGACGCTATGGGTCATAATTTTCCAACATCGAGATGATAAGAAAATCTAAGTAAATGAAGTAAACTTTATAAGAATAAATAATAGAGGAAGTATAGTAGGACTCAGAGAGTAAGCAATGATTGCAAATATTCAAGAAACATGTAGTATGGTTGATAGTGAAAAGAAATACAGAGGCAGCATAATGGAGTTTTTAAAGAGCATGAATCTAAAAGAGGTAGTATGATTGATAGTCGGAAAAGAATTAAGAATGAAATTGAAGCAGGAAACTAAAGAAATATTTTGCAGAAGAATATTAGTATAAGAGTTAAACCAGATATATAAACACGAAAAGTTATAGGCTTATATGTAAACAATTGATACAACCGTGGCATTAGAAGTTATTGAGATCATTGTTGGGGTTGGTGCTCAGAGCGCCAATTCGGACTGTATTTATGTCTGATTCATGAATACGAACATCCCATTTTCCATAATATTACTTATTTATGGTTGCACCTCTTGTTTTTATATACGTATTCGATCTGATTACGATTAGATTGAAACTAAATATTGTTTAGTGATATGTATATATTAGACAAAGGCCCGATAATATATAATGCAGTACACAGTTACAAAGCTAGTTTGTAATTGACATTGGTAAGTGTCACTGCTAAATGTATTATCAAATATAGTTCCTGGTCAAGATTCACTAACACGGGTCGGTTAGTCAAATCTGTTGAGACCAGTACATGTCGTATATCGAGACTTGGTCCGATGGTTTATCCCAATGAACCATGAGTCTAGGGAGACTCGTATAGACGTGTAGGTGTTTATAGTGGATAAACACTGAACGACTCACTGAAGATTCTTAATGGATGGTACACCAACGTCAATAAGAATCTTCTCGGGTTGAGTAGCATAGTGGTCCTTCGACTTGAGATATCACTGTGGATGTATGAGACATCCCCCACACTTAGATGGCAGTCACGTCACCGATCTATTTAGATCAGACCTCCGCCTGTTCGTTGGGTGTGGACTGATCCTCAGGAAATCCTGTGTGTATCAAGATAGGATCTGTCAGTTCTGTGTACAGAGCATAGGTAGTCCATATATGATTAGCAGTCTGTTAAATCTGTGGCCACAGTATACTTCGGAAGTAAGTTCCGAATGTTATTTAGAGATTGCTACTAGATACGTCGACGGGATAATACCTATAGAGATTTGACGTTTACATCTATATCTATGGTATTATCCGGATACCTGTGACGGACGGATTATACGTATGCAATGACCTCGACCTGTATGATTCAGCTAGTTTATCCGTGGTCGTATATAATTTACGGGTGGGTAAATTATGGACACGAAATTGGATTTTGTGACGGATATACCTGAATCTGGATAGTCTCACTAATGGAATATACTCGTAGAGTACTAGGGCAACTTTTATGAATAATGTTGATTATTTATAAATCGTTTAAACGTTAAACGAAAAATACATGCGAACGGACCGAACCGTCGTTTCCGAATTAATGTGTGTTTGTATTTAATATATGATATTATTAAATACACATTAATAAATTGTCAAATAAAGGTATTTGACATATATCATTAATATATGTATTTGAAATATTTAAAGTAAATATAATACATATATTTGAGATATTTGTATTGAATTAATTAATTATTTATTTAATTTTTAAATGATTAATATAATTAAAATATAAATATCTCACCAAATGATAAAGTTAGGAAATGATTATAAGTGTAAATGTTTGACTTTACATTAAAGGAAAAGGTTGTCAAATTGAATTTGACTTCCTTGGATATTTGTTTTAATTGTTAAAATTGAAAATATCTATTTCCTTTTTATTTTTGTAATTTTCGGCCATGACTTATTAAATATAAGTGTTATATTTTTAAGTTTCCATTGTTGACTTGTTTGGAATCATTAAAGTGTAATGATAAAAGTAAAACAAGTTGAAAAACCTTAAATGAAACAAAGTAAAAATATCTAGATATTTTTATTTTTTCTCTTCACAATTTCGGCCAAGGGCTTATTTTGGTGAAGTATATATTGTTTCATTTCATTTTTAGGGTTTAACAAGTTCATTTGATACAAAATAAACATAAAAGAAATTGAGAGAAAAGGCTTGGAGGCTAAAGAAGAAAGCTTGGAAAAATCTTGTTTTTGTAAGTTTTTCTTTAAAGTCTTCAACATAGAAAATGTTTCTAATATGCTTAGCTTCATTTTGTGATGCTTTGATGTTATCTCTACTCTTATAGTTTGTGTTTATATGGTTTCGAACTTTGATGAAAGATTGAAGCATGTAAGTAAGCTTGAAATTGTTTCAAAGCTTTACTTTTGATTTTTAGAAAATCAAGTTGTCATTCTAGAGTTGGTAAGCCACTCCTTGGTGACCTAGAATTGTTCTAGAGTTGTTTCAAAGTTGTGAGGCTAGATTGGTGAAGTATTGAATGGATTAAAGTGATGGATTTTAAGGATTTGGTAAAATTGGACAATTTGATGAAATTAAAAAATTAGGATTCATAACTTTCTCCAAATTTGGGGCTTTTCATATATGTAATGTATTATGGTATGAATATGATGCATGTAAAATTTTGGGTTAATTGGATTTGTTCTTGGCTTGTTTTTGAACAAAAGGACCAAATTGCAAAAAATTGAAAATTATGGGTGCTCTCGGTAATTTCAGAAAAATTGGGGATTTGTGTGAAATCTGATTTTGATGCATTATATGTGTAAAAAATATTTTAGAAATGATTTAGAATCATCCAAAATTGTATTTGACAACTTTTAGACTAAAATGATCAATTTACAAAGTTTTGGGGCAATTCGGTAATTACCAAGAAATTGATCTCTTGTGTAATTTTTCAGAATTTGATAATTGGATAATTAAATAAATAAGTTTATTTGATTGATCCGAGAAAAAGTTTTGAAATCGGAAAATTTTGATTTTCCGCTATTCCGTTGCGTTACCGATATTCTCCCTGAACACCCCTTCAATAACTACCAGCAGTAAGACATCAGGACTCAACCCCACCCTCCCAACCCTCGTTACACAATAGTAGAAAAGATGGATCTCGATTTTTACTCTAAAGACAGATTCAGAGGAACCAGCAGTTCCATGAATAGTTAGGAACAAGAAAGAAGACATAAAGGATATCAAGTGATAGGTTGAGCTAAAATTATGAAGATAGGACGATAATAAAATAGATACCAAAAAAACAATGATAGGGGTGTATAATGACAAGACAATTTTCATTAGTTCTATGAAAAAAGTAAGTTTTTCATAATTGAGATAAGACTGGAATTTTATCGTATAAGTAAAAGAAGAAAGTTGGATGATAGTGACCCACATATTCTTTTCGTAACGCACTATTAAGCATAATGTATGGGATAATTCAAGAAGAGACTAAGTACAACTTAGAAACGATCAATGAAACTACAAATACCGAAATTGTTGAGATTGGGACAACTCTTAACAAGATAAGATTTGAGAGATAATTGATGAGTGGTAAATCTATCACTATTTCCCACTCATTTAACCTAATATTTGGTATAGTTTCTTGAGTTTTATGAATATTTTGATGTGTTTTGTGTTATTTTGTAGATAAATAAAGTTTCAGGACACTCTGGAGGTGATTTGGGCCAAAACAGTGAAAATTGGACGAAAATGGCATTTTGGTAATTTTCCGCGTCGCGACGCCTAACGTGCGCCGAACAGTGCTAACATGCGCGGGTCCACAAATCAGAATATGAGAAAAGTTTGACTTTGCTAACGTGCACCGTGACACGTGTCACCATCACAGCCGATCTGCTAACATGCACCGTGCCACGTGTCATCATCATACGGTGCCGACAGTCGCCATCACCACGTGTCGCCACATGTCACTCCACGTCATTGCTACGTCATCGTCCACATCACCAGGTTGACCGAGTCAAACTACCACATCATCGCCACGTCATCATCAACCAATCAGGAAGTGCCACGTGTCACAATTCTATGGTGCCGACAGTCACTTTGCCACGTGTCGCCACGTCAGCATCAATCATTGACTCTCTTATCCCGATCTGACACGTGGCGGATAAGAATCTAGCCGACCAATCAGAAGCCGCCACGTGTCACAATAATTGAGCCCCAACCACATTGCCACGTGTCACCTTATCCAGAATTTGCAGCCGACGAACCAAAGCGTGCCACGTCGAGAAAACGGGCATCGTGACGCGAGCTGGGCGTCGCGACGCCGAACCCTTACTGACCCCTATAAATAGAGCACGAAATTCCAGTTTCAGTGGTACCACTCTCTCTCATCTCTTTGATGTAAAGAGGGAGTTTCTCTCTCTAGTTTCTTTTAGTTTTTAATTTTTTTTTAGTTTTGTAAATAATTTTAATTACGTTTTGTAATAATAGTAATTTATTTTCTTACTTTTTACAGTTTTTACTATTCACCATGAGGAGGTAACTTCCTCAGCTAAGGTGAAAGGTAATTCTTTTACTGTTACTATTTAGATTAATCTCCTTAAAAATAATATATTCACTATTAAAATATTGACTTAAAAAGGATACCGTCAGATTGGTCGGTTGGTAATTCATTTTTAATCTGGTTTAAACCTGACTAATCAGGATACCGCCAGATTGGTCGGTTGGTAATTAAATTTTCTTACCACCTATATGGCAGGTTATTTTGGTTCCGCCTTTATGGCTGTTTGGACTTAATTTGACTTAATCAGGTTACCGCCTATATGGCTGGTTGGTAAAATAATCACAAGTTAATATATTATATTAAGGGAGATATAAATAGTAAATAGTAAAAGTTGATCCTTTTACCTTAGCATTTTATTTTATTTTATTTTCAGCTTTTACTTTATGTCTTTTACTTTCAGCCTTTTACTTTATGTCTTTTACTTTTAAGTTTTTACTAGCCCTAGTTATGTGTTAGTTATATGGGGTTGTGATGACTTTTAATATCACCGGTTTATAAGGGGTTATTTTATAGTTTGGGTAATTTAAAGGTTTACTTATTAAGTCTTAAGCTTAATGCTTCTTGTTGTATGATCACCAATAAGATTGATGTGGTAAATCTAAAATGAACTAGACATGGGGATTTTAGGTTTCAGCCTTAGACTTAATAGCCCACGATCTTCCTTGAGGATATATAACCCTTTAATAGATTTCCTTACAGGATAGACATATACCTGTCGGGCGGGGGTAGCCATAATTGGAACTTAAACTTAATGAATCCAGATAATTGGGTGACATAGACATATGGTTCAATTGGATTAAACTGGGTATTTGCGTCTGACCATCGACAGAGGCTTTCGCATAATTTAGTGTTCCAGGTTAGTAAACTGATTTATTACACAACATAAAATAATCACTTCATCTTTTAAAAGATATTAGAAGGATTCACAACCCTAGATCTTTGTGATTTTTGTTATTTTCCTTAGTATTTTCTTTTGTCTTTTTATTTATTTAGCAAATCTACAATCAACCAAATCAATCAAGTAATCATTCTCTTCTCCCTCAATTAGATATTTGTAAGTAAATAGATTCAACAATTAATAACAACAGTAGGAATTAAGTCCTCGTGGGATCGATATTTTTATACTACTTGAACGATACGTGCGCTTGCGTTATACGTGTGTGTTTACGCCGGTCAATAATTGAAGGTGGAGCATTCTAGAGTACAAGTAAGCAAAGAAAGATTAGTCATCATAAAGCTAGTAACTGTACTTGAACTATCAAAGAAACCAAATGTAAAAAATAATAAATTAGACTAGTTTGACCAGAGCCAATATTAATGGTAAATAATGTAAATTTAGCATAAAGATACACATGGTTAGACTTAGTATAAATACTTTGTTCTAAATCCCTTAGTCAACCGAGAGGATCGCCAGAGGAGAACTACCATGATATAATATTTTAAATATGAGAAATATTAGGGGACAATAAGAGTACTTGGAGAGGTTAGTAATAAGTTATGAAGTCCAAAAACACAGAGAAAATCGTAAATACGAGAACTCGAAAGAGAAAGCTTATAAGTAAAGAAGGTTTAGAAAGGTGGAAAACTGATAGGTCAAATAATTATTTAAGATAAGATAATAAATCTTAAGATAAGGTATATCTTAGAATAGCTGAAGAACCCGAAGTATACACAGGTCAATGGAAAGTGAAGATTATTGGTTAGAACATAAAGTACTATGGGAATACTTTAAACATGAAAAGTAACAGAAGTTCCTAAGGATATTTAAAAGTTATTGTTGTCATGACAAAAGGTATTAAGGGGGTTTCAAAATCAGAATGGAACTAAGATAAGTAAGAGGACATACTATGAACATAGTACAATTTTGGAAATGATAACTCGTGTAGATAGATGAAGATAAAGTATGTTGAATATAGTTGGAAGTTTTAGAAATAAAGTTCATGCGATGCTTAGAGATAGTGATAGTATGATGATAAATGTAGAGTATTGAGCAGAGGATCATGGAGTGAGATTAAGGATTTACCTTTCAGTTAAGAACTCAAGATATTATTCATTAAGGCCCAAGAACTCTGGAGTAGTATGCACAAGTGTGACAAGAGATTTCCAGAGGTTTTAGTATTAAAATCTAGAATAAAAGATCAGAAGGAAAATTAAGAAAGATAAGGATAGTCAGAGACACATATATCATCGACCAGGACAAATCTAAGAGTTAAGCCCCAGAAAGGATTCGAGGACGAATCCTATTTAAGGGGAGATAATTTGTAACGATCAGAAATCTCGACTACTGTTACATTGTGAGACAAGTGTTACATAATATAATTATGTTTGAACACATATACATTTATGGAATTACTTTGGGGATAATCGGTGAATTCCTCGAAATTCCGATACGAAACTATATAATGTTCCACTCCGGACAGCCAATGGTACTTCGGCCGTAACTTTCTCATACAAACTCCATTTTTTATGAATTTTATATCGTCGAAAAGATGAGATCAAGAACTACAACTTTAGCATTGAATACTTGTCCAAATTCAAAGCAGAAGTAGGTCAAAAATACGACTCACAAATCCAGGTGAATAGTACCCGAGGATGAGTCCAGACAATTCTCAAAACTTCTTAATTTTTCCAATTTTATTTCATTAAACTATACACAAAAAATATCAAACAAGTCCTACTATATATATATGATACTATTCACATTTTCATAATAGAAAAAAAAAAAGACGTGAAGGAGAGAAAGAAAAGGAAGAGAAGAAAAAAGAAGAATAATAAAAGAAGAAAAGAAAGAAAAGATAGAATAAAGGAGAAGAAGAAGCAAAGAAGAAGATGAGTAACAATTAAGACTTGGAGAAGTGATGGAAATCAAAGGAAAAATGTAAGAAAAGCATGACCCAAATTGTAATACTTTGAGTTTTAATGATTTGATAATCGCAGCATGTTGAGAGCTTGAGTATCTGATGATTGAGTGATTGTTGTGCTAAGAAAATGGTAATTGGGGAAAACCCCCAACTTGCTAAATTTTGGGTGAAAAATTAAATGAAGTTTATAGAATGGATATAAGTTGGTATTGAGTGAGATATTGATAGTGTTGTGGATGTTTATTGAGGCTTAATGGAATGGTTTATGTAATAAATTTGATGTAGAAGTGTTGAGGATGTATTTGGGTTAGATAAGCTTGAGAAAATAAGTGTTTAAAACTGGAAATCAGGTCCGCGTCGCAACGCCCAAGGGGTCAGCGTTGAAACATATACTGGAAAATTAAGACAAATTCGTTTATGGTTTGTCCGCGTTACGACATGCAAGGATTTGCATCGCGACACAAACTAAAAATTTTCGTGTATTAGTTTATGGAATTATATGCGTTGCGACGGGGATGGAATTACGTCGCGACGCAAGATCAAAAATTTACCCAAATCAGTTTTGATTTATTCCAGTTCCACCCCGAACATGTTAGAGGCCACCCTAAAGGTCTCGTATCAGTTTGCACTCACATAGTACTTCATGATATAAGTATGATACGTTTTAAAGTGATAATAAGTGTTTGAATACAAAAACTTAGTATAATCTCGAAACATATCCACGACTTATGTTCTAACCAAGTTTACCGATTATAGATTATCGGCATGAATCCCAGGTTCATTGACTAAGCAAAACAGTGTCAGCCAGGTTCCAAAATCAGTGAGTGGACATTCTTCTCTAAAGTTTACTTCTGTGATGTATTTTACTTATCAGACTTATTTTTATGCTTTAGGGCGTTAGTTGATTTTTATTACAGTTATTTCATGAAAGATTATGTTTTAAGTTATGTTTGAGAAAGAAATGTTTTCAAGTATGATTTTATGATTTTCGAGGCATGGGGGAAAAACCCACCTCAGTATGTAACTAGATACATACATGGAATTGACTTATGAGATGTGCACATATAGAGGACTGGGGGGATGGCGATACGTAGCGCCTCCAAATCCTAGTTCAAGACTAAGGATGGCAGATGCCCCTAGATCCTAGTTTCAGAGCTTGGAGAGTAGCATAGATCTGCATGCCCAGTTCTAGTTCAATGGCTTGGGGGACGACGATACGTAACGCCCCAAGACCACTAGTTTCAGGGACATGAGTGGCATGCTTTGGGAGACGACGATACGTAACGCCCCAAAGTCATGGATTTGCATTCTTGGCTCTAGTTAGGCGTATGGGGGAAGGCGATACGTAACGCCCTCATACTTTAGGTTTTCAGAGACAAAAACCAGTTTTTTAGAAACAGTTTTCAGAAAAGTTCCAGAGAAAGCTTTTCTAGAGATAAAGTTTTCAGAAAAAGCAGTTTATAAAAGATTTCCAGGAAAGCAGTTTTTAGAAAAGTTTTTCAAAAAGAAAGAGTTGTTTTCAGTTTATAAAAGAGAATTTCAGAAAAGATAAATTTGAGATAAGTTGAATTTTAGAACCATGTGTTTTCAAAAGCGTTTTAGTGTTTATTTATAAACTATCATTTCACTTAGATCGTTCAAGTGATCTAACTCTTCCCCAATCCCAGTGTTTTGTTTTGCAGGTTCTTGGAGGACGAGCTCGAGGGGACGGATACTGATAGTAGTCACTATTGGGTTTAGTCCACCAGGTCAAGTTAGAAACAAAGTCCAGTTCTGCTAGAGTCAGGAAGTGACATGTAATATACATCTTGTATAGTAAAGATTTCTTATATATTGAATTTTAGTAATCATTGTCAAGTTGCAATATGTATTAAAACAGAACATTTAGTATTAAAAGTGTTATGCATTCATGATTGACGACTTGGGCAATGGCCCCATGCATGAGTTTATATATGAGATAAGAATAGAAAATATCAGAAGTCAGAGGCTCATTGGAATAGTACGGCATATTCACTGCCGGTAACATCTTTCAGATCGGGGATGTTACAATTATTAACATAAGAAACCTATTATAATATAAAAATATAGTCTTCTATTAAAGTAAGAAAATTATTAATTAATTAATTAATTCATATTTTAATTTTTTATTATAAAATTATAAAATAAAAATAAAAAACCCTATTATAATAAGAAAACATATTATAATCTCATTAAAATAAAAAACATGTGTGGGACTTAATCTGTACAATTAAAATATCTTTACAATTAATTTGTATAAAATAAAATACCTATTATAATAAAAAACATATTATAATTTTATAAGAACTTATTATATAATAAAGGAAACCAATTATAATAAGAACACATATTACAATCTCTCATTAAAATAAAAAAAAAAACATATGTGACAGACTTACTCTCTACAATTAAAATATTTTTACATTTAATTTTATATAAAATAAAAAATCTATTATAATAAAAGTAAATATTATAATTTTATAAAAACTATACTATAATAAGAAAACATATTATACTATCATATTACAAATAAAAAACACTATTAAATTATAAAACTAATTAATAAATTTATTAAATAAGAACTCTATTATAACAAGAAAACATATTATACTAACCGATTAATTTTTGAATAATATAATAGATAATCTGGCAAATAATATATATATAAGTTAATCATTTTTAATTTTTCTCATCACGTCACATGACACATAATTTCTACAATTAATTTTTTATTATCAATTATAATAAGAAAATATAATATAATATTCTATTAAAATAAAAATATATATATGTGTGCCAACTAATCTCTAAAATTAATGTTTTTATTATTAAATTATAAAATTAAAATAATACATTATTAAATTAAAAAACATATTGTAATATAAAAATATAATTATAGTAGTCGCCCACAAAACCTAGCCAATTTTTTGGATTTCGATTTATTATTATCTTTTTTTTTGAATTATTTTTATAAGTTTTTTATTTCATGAATTTTTTATTATTTACTGTGCTTCAGAATACAGACTTTGACTATCAGTTCTTGCACGGTGAGTTAAAATATTATTTGAGAACTGAGAGACAAACGAATGAGACATAAATATTATATGAAAGTAAATCAATTGTCTTATCTATAAAACCGATAAGATTCGAAGTATTTATAAGATTAATACATAAAATATATGTTCAACTCGCACAAAATGTGTGCCCTATACTAGTTTTCTATAAATTTAACTAATTAAATTAATTTATTACTTAAAATATTTTTATTATAATAATAAAATAATTAACATTAATATAATTAATAAGTGATACAATTATAATATTTTTCATTCAAGCGTATGGTAAAAATTTGATATCGTGAAGGTAAAATTTATATCAATATTTATACTCGTGGATAAAATCTATATCCAAAATTGATAAATTCATATGTGATTAGATAATTATCATCCCTAAATGCAAATGAAATTCTCAGTGGGAATCATCCCCTTTCTCAAACTATACATGGCAAAAAAGCCCGGGCCCGGGATGAAAAAAGCACGGGCCGAGCCTCAAAATCCGGGCCGGCTCGGGCCAGGGCCGGGCTCACCCAAAAAAGCTCGGGCCCGGCCTGGCCCGAGCTTAAAATAAATAATTAAATATATTTTTTTATAAAATACATATATTTATATAATAAATTTTTTATAATAAAAAATCGGGCCCGGCCCGATGACAGCCGGGGCCTAATTTTTTTTTACCGGGCTTTTCAAAGTCCGGCCCGTTGCCATCCCTATCTCAAACTATTTTTAATAAGTAAACACTTCATAATAAACACGTCATAATAATTCTCATTCTATAATTTACATTCACATTTAATAAACACGTCATAATTGTTGTATTTATATTTTGTTACTTTTATGCAATTTTTCATGAAGATATAATAATAATAATTATTATAATTGTAAAATAGGTGTTTTAAAAAATAGTATCATTAAATATTAATTTTGAACAGAGGGACCTTGGCCCAACAATTATATTTTTAGGATTTTTATTTTTAAATTTAAAATTTAATATACTAATGATTTAGTCTTCTTAAATTTATTATTTAATTGGGATAACGACATTTTTAGTCCTAAAAATTGTTTTTACATTTAAGTCTTAAAAGAAATTTTTTATTATTAAATCCTATAAGTGAATAAGTTTTTCTTTTAAATCATAATTCGTTAACTATAACAGACATACTGACGTGACATGATGAAACGACACGTCAGCACAAACATTAAAATCAGTCATCTACCACGTTAGATTGAGATTACAACTTCTGAAATCCTAAAATATGTGTTGTTTTTCACTTCAATCCTAAAAGAAAATTTTGTTTATAATTAAGTGCTATAAATGAATAAGTTTTTTTCTTTTAAACCCTAATCTATTAACTGTAACGGATCTAGTGACATAGTATAACGAAACGATACTTCAGCACAAGCATTAAATCAATCAGCATATACTTGTATGTTTTTCAGGAAAATGGTGTTGGACAATTATGACCCATAGCGTCACTATTTGTACAGATCATGGTGTTGTTGTACAAATTAACTATGTGACAAAGGAGATTGTACTCTTATCATTTGTGATTAGATCACCTAGATATATAAATGATAGGAGGTCCTTATGATTTGTTCCTGGATTGAGAATTATATGAGACAGTATCAATCCACGAAGGATAAATCATTAAATATCCCTAGTCAAAGTATTATCGAGATTGGACATCGATAAATACGTAAAAGACTAGTATTACACTTGTGCGCGTTGTGAGGGCACAACGGCATAGTTCTCGTATATTTGGGTATAGAATACTCATGCAAGTGTAATAGGAGGTTGTGTTTCACCGATGGTACGGGAAACAGCTTCGCTCTGGATAAGACCCCCTCGGAATTCCATTGGTAGTATGACTATGTGTCTATGGAAGTCCAAAATCAGGGTAGGTGTATTTGGTCTTAACCTGAGACTTGCACCGCTAATGCATACGACAATCAATATACTTTGGTTGAGGTCGTCCAGGGCTTTAACCGGTTTCTGTGTACGCAAATTCTGGGTATATCGAGAATCATAGTGTGTTGGGTGTGATGTCGAGATGGAAGTGTCACTCCAGTCATATGGAGTTGATGATGGCGCAGGGATACAGAACTGGTTCTCTATATAAGGTTGCAACCGTCGGGATAATATGACTTGGTCATGATTATCCGATATTAAAGAGACTAGTTGCTCGTAATCCGATATATGCTTCGTACGGGGCAGACACTATACCAGCCCCAGGCCTTGCATGTGATCATCTGATACTGGACAGAAATACGCAATACTACGTATACTACGCCTGATATAGATCCTTTATTCCTGTAAGGATATTTCCGGAGAATTTGGGAGGCATGTCGCTTTGCTAGAGGCCAACCGTGTCTTGTAATTCGGTATAAACGTAGTACGAGGTACTTACGTGTTCAGATAGTCCGACGACAGAATTTACTGCCAATATATCTGGGGATCTCATGGGTCGCTTCCCAAAGATTCACCGATGACGTATGACTCGCACTTTAATTAATCTGGGATTAATAAGATGAGAGAGAAAATTAATCTAGGATTAATTACGGAGATACTTTATCTGGGATAAAATATCATTTAAAGAGAGATAATGATTAATTTGGAATTAATCGATTAATTAATATATTAGATATATTAAACGAAATTGTATTTCGACGTGGAATTAAAATTAGATTTTAATTCGGGCGAATGAGTTAATTTAGAATTAATTCGTTAGCAACGTGAATAATGATTTAGCTAGGCGTAATCGTTTAATTACGACGCAACGGAAAATTTGTTAATTTGGAATTAGCGAACCCGAGCCCAAGATTATTTGCGAGCGCATTCACATTTCGAATTCGAGTGCGGCACGCAAGTCAAATCAAGCGTCAAATCGCTAGTCGCATCTAGCGTCGCATCAAGCGTCAAATCATTAGTCACTTTGAGTGATGTGACAACTTGTCACTTGATTTGATTGATTGATGGATTGATTGATTGATGTTGGTGGTTGGAATTAATTGACTTGACTTTTTTTGGAAAAAGCAAAAATCAATTAATTAATTTTGGAAATTAGATTGTGTATTAGATACACAAAATCCCTCAACCAAAATCGATCTCTCTCTCTTTTTCATTTTGGAGCCAAAACTCTTCTCTCGATGTAAGTATTCCGCAACTTCCGTCGTTGTATTCACACATGTTCATGCTTGTTTAATTCGATCTTGGAGACCTAGAATCACTAACAATAGTATCAGAGCTAGTTGAAGCATGAAAAATGTTAGGGTTTAAAATTTGGGTAAACTTGATTTTGAGCATGATTAATGAAATTGGATTGATTAGTATGCTTAAATGTGTTTGAATTAAGGATTGATTGGATCAATTTGTTGAAATTATGTTTGGAACATTTTTCCCCAAATTTCTTACCTTGGCCGAAAATGTGATGCTCTTAATGTCTTGGGATTTTTGATTTTTGATCATTGGATGTATTGGAAATCATTCGGGAATATGATTTAATGTCGATTGTGGAATTAATTGGATTGAATTCGAATCGGACGTAAAATCCCCAAATTGCCAAGAATGTTACAAAGCATGAAATTGGGTAAAATGAATTTGAGCATGCAATTATGAAATTGGATGATTAAGTATGCTTGAATGTGTTTTAATTGATGATTGATTGGATCAATTTGATTAAAAAATATTTGGAACAATTTTCCCAAATTTTGATGTGTTGGCCGAATAGGAGTATGCCTTAAATCTTGGTAATTTTGTTTCGTTGATCATTGGATGACTTGAAACGATTGAGGATGTTGATTTAATGTTAATTTGGATTTAATTGGATTGAATTCGAAATTGACATAAAATTAGTACATATTGCCGAGCGTAGTAGTAAAACATGTAATGGGTTTGATTTTTGTTAAATTGTGTTGAACATGATTTAATAATAATGAGCATGATTAATTGTACAAATTTGGTGTTTTGGAAATATTGATTTGGGTAATTAATAATGCTATACACTTTAGGATTAATTAGATTATGAAATTGGACTTTTCTGATTTAATTATTTGGGCCTTAAAATTGGATTTGGGCTTGTTATGTTGTAATTGGGCTTGGTTGTACCAAGTTAGGTTTAGGCCAAATGGATTGGATCCAATTGGGCCCAAAACCGCCTCCATAAAGCCCAAATGCGACTTAATGGACCTTAAAGTTTAATTGGGCCTAATGGGCCTAAATTGATTTCTGGGCTTATGGGGTAACTCCCGGATTGGATTTTGGTTATTCGGTTTGACCCGAGTTGACCAAAAGTCCACGCCTTAAGAAATTAATTCAAAGCCCATTGGACTTTAATTAAATTAATATTGGATATTAATCGGGCTTTGAGACCCGTTGCGATTAAATTTGGAATTTAAGTCGTAAAAGGTTTATTAATAAAGTGTAGTATTTAATTTGGAATTAAATAGTGAATTAGTATTAAATACATATTAAATTGGATTAAATGTTGTAGTTTAATTTAATTCAAGAATTCGTACTTTGAGTACTTATTCGCAAAACGAGTTTGACTCGAACAAAATCAAATCGTTGTTTGAACATTGGATGATCACTAATTATCAGATTAATTAATTGGATTAGATTGATTGATAACATGCTTGTGTGAATACATGGTTGCGATGCATGAATAATGTATATCGGATGGATATTAGATGGGTGGGGCAATTTTGGAAATTGTTGTAATAAATTTGGAATTTATTAATTGGACCTGCGAGTCCAGCCTTATTACCTCATTACTCTTTGTATTCTCTTCTCACCTATTCCCCTCAATGTAAATGAGGTTTCTTTAGAAGTGTAGTGTAACGGGAAGAAGTAATACTTGTGCTAGCGGGAGAGGAGAGGAATTGAGAGATTTGATATAGGATCAATGTCTTAAGTATCCATCCGCATATCATTATTATTTATTTATACGCGCTTTATTATGTGTTTAGAATGCATGTTTAAGGGTGTATGATGATGAGATCTTAACAAAGATAATAAATTGGTTGCCATTTGCACGCTAAAAACCCTCACAAAATATTAAGTGTTTTTCCTTCCATTGAGTGATTCTTGCTCAAGATCTAAGACGACATTGGTTTGTTGGCCAAAGTCAAGGCCTTTGTCTGTCGAAGATGTGTTTGAATCACGAGAGTTTTGTTACATGTCAGTGCCTTGTCCAAGTTGTGGTTTGTTGGCCAAAGTCAAGACCACTTCTTGTCCATCGACATTGATTACGAAGCTTTCCATGGTCAATGGGTCGCGCTTGACTGGGATCACTAAGTTTGTTGTGCCAAAGCCAAGGCTTAGTTGATTCAGAGGAAAAAGGTTAGGTAATACATTGGATGTATTGGCGTATATAAGATATATGTTTAGGACTTGGATGTCCGCCTACTGGATCTAGGAATTGGATTGGATCCAATTGATCTTAGAGATCTACCTAGTTAATTATCATACAATTTATGGCCAAAGTCAAGATTGTGTGATATTTAACGGGATCCTAGCCGGCTAGGAAACACGGTTTCCCGAGTACTCGACAGAGGGTTAGAGGCTCGCCGAAAAATAGTGGGAGGCAAGAATTGAATTTGCAATATTCGTTCAATTACTCGCCATACGCGCTCAAACAAACATCATTCGTCATATAAATTAAATGTTAGTTGAACTAATATTTAAATTGTTGTTTTAATAAAACAGTTGGACTGTATTATAGTTGATTATATAATTGGATTATAGTAATCAATATATTTGAATTAATTAATTTCAATTAATAGTTGATTTTATAGTTGGACTATAGTAATCAATATAATTGAGGTTAATTGATTTAAATTATATTTGATTGTATAGTTGGACTATAATAATCATTATAATATATAGTACCACAAATCGTTGATTAAATAGTTGGACTATTAGAATCAAGATAAAAATTGAAAGATTGACATTTAAAACATAATCCTAGGGAAAATGTATTTAAATGGTTTAATTTTCAAATTGGGAATAAAATTCAGGATGGTCCTGGAAACTAATAATTTATTTTATTGATAAAATAATATATTAAGCCTAAGCCCGAGTTAAGCAAATAGTATAGCATAATCTTTGGAAGATTATGTGATGATAACTTAAGTGCTTGATCCATTATACTTACCGAAGTAGACTCCTTAATTTCTGAATCAGAACTAAGGATTAGATCCTAAAGTATGATAATGAAATTGAAGGATCTTCATAAATCTATACTTAGATTTAACAAGTACTAATATTGCAATAGTAAACTCTTGGAGAGTTAATGACTATTCTCAAGGAGACAAAGTCAAAGTTTGCAATATGGCATGTAGCGCAAGGCACACCTTACTTCGATATTCTAAGAACCCGAGGCTTGGCCAAAGGCTACTGGAATGTTGAAAAAGGGCAAAGGCAAAATCAGTATAATCTTCTAGGAAGATAAATGACACATCCCAAAATGTCTGCCTAAATTTTGGCAAACGGGATCGCGGAAGAGTGACTGCCGATTGGACAAAGCAGACATGAAGGAATTGAAGACGAGCAAGGCTTTGACTTCAAATATGATTATCATTATTATGTTCATAACTAGTATTAAAATTAGATTTTAAATACTTAGTGTGATACATAAATATATACTAATGTTCAGAATCTGCTATGAGCAGGATTTGGAAACTGTTATAATGTAACTAGTTTGACTAGATACATTATCTCTATATCAGTGTTTAACCCGCTGCGGGTGAACCTTTATATTCTAGAACACTAAAGTGTTTTATTATATAAAGATGATATTGAGATAAACACATTAGATGTGAATAACAGCATTTATATTATGAATATAAATAAAAATATCAAATATATATGACAAACAAATAGCTCAAACTGATTTGATCAGATGAAACATATTGTGGCGTTGTTGTCTGGGACAAAATGAAACAAGACTCGTATATCCGCACTTTTGAAGAGCGGGTACCTGGACTGATTTGATTCCAATCAAATAAAGTCTACGAATCTAGTTTATTGGGCAAAGTGCCTAAAACACTATTTACTTGGTAAAAGTGTAAATGCCACCAATCTGTTAGCCCTAGTTCATAGTGAAGCAAGTAGGCCCATGTCTAGCTAGGCTAGATGTGGATATGAATATTTCGTGACCTATACGGATGTGGCATCGCGTTATGGTTATGTGTTTCTTTGAAACACAAATCGGAAACTTTTACAGTTTCGACACGAAGTAGACAAACAGATCGGCTAAAGTATTAAACCGTCACGGTAAGACCGTAATGGAAAATACTTAAGCAATAAGTTTCTAGTTTACTTGAAAGAGTAAAGTATTCTTTCAATGAGGACTCCTTCCAGAACACGTCAGTTTGACGGTGTGTCCGAACAGAGTAACCGAATTTTGTTGGACATGATAAGGTTAATCATGAGTCGCTCTGAGCTACCATTTCCTTCAACGGATAAGCATTAACAGTGCAGAACTTATTTAGAATAAGGTTCCATAAAATCTGTTTGACAGATTTCGTGCCAATTGTAGGTTATCCTAGGGATACCAAAGTATTGTACTTATACAACTCACAAGAGAAAAATTAGATTGTTGCTCACCAAGTGGTTTTCCTGAGAGGAATACTGATATGCAGTGGTAAGTGGGAGGATAGTATAACTCGATGAAAATCGGAGTAATACTATTCTAGGCATCGAATCCTAATGGAACACATATAGTTCATCAAGGATGAAACTATAACATTAATCTTCGAATACACAAGAACCACATAGTTCGGAGAGAGTCAGAGAACATCCTGGGTATGGGTTTCTGATCTCACCTTATAAAGATGTTAATCTTTTGAGGTATACCAACTGACTACGTATGAGGAAGTGATACAAGGTATCAACTCCCTAATTATGACAAAGTGTCATGAGTCCGAAATGGATTCCATGTATACCAACTACATTTGGACACTAGTTGATGTACCGCAAGGTATTGTGCCTATTGGTACTATATAAGTCTTCAAGGAAGACATACATGGAAGGAAACATACCAACGTACTAAGCTAGGCTTGTAGCGAAAAGGTAGAGTTATCAACATTGTGTTGATTACGATTCAACCTTTTACCTGTTGCCATGGTAAATCCATTTGATAATGCTTGCTGTTGCTGGATGTTTCATTTATGAAATATGGCAGCAGAACGGCAAAACCACTTTCCTTAACGGAAACCTTTTGGAGGATGTTTACAACATCTTGTCGGTTTTGTCGTACCAAAAGTAGCAAACAAGGTTTGCAGGTTATTCGATCCATGTATGGATTGAAGCAAGCATTGGGTTCTTGGAATTATCGTTTTGATGTAATCATAATAGTTTATGATTTAATTCAAAACGAAATGATTCTTGTGTATATAAGGAAGTTAGTGGGAGCGCGCTGACAGTGAATGTCCTGAAAAATAATGATAATATGTCATTTCTTAGAAATGACATTCCCATAAAATAATCGGTGAAAGCTTGGCTTTCCTGAAAACGACTATAAGTCGCCAACGGTACTATACAGTTTGAATAACGGTACAGTGAGCTGGAAATCTTCCAAGCAAGATACTGTTACTGAATAAACAACAAATGCGGGTTATTGCTGCAGCTGAGGCAGCAATATAAGCCATTTGGGTCGATAAAAAATCTAATTAGATTAGATATAGTTCTGTTAGCCGATGAACTAGGCTACAGCACATGCTAAAGAATTAATGGTCTCATCAACGATCCAGATACATACTTCGATATTCATCTGATTCGTTCGGATCATACATCGTGGCGATGTGATGATCGAATAAATCGCATAAGATGATAGTCATGCAAATCCGCTGACGAAAATCTTTTCTCAGCAATTGAGCCAACCGTACATAGTTCGGGTGTTAGACACTCGAGTGACTGGCTATAGGCCAAGTGGGAGATTGTTGGACAATTATGACCCATAGCGTCACTATTTGTACAGATCATGGTGTTTTTGTACAAATTAACTATGTGACAAAGGAGATTGTACTCTTATCATTTGTGATTAGATCACCTAGATATATAAATGATATGAGGTCCTTATGATTTGTTCCTGGATTGAGAATTATATGAGACAGTATCAATCCACGAAGGATAAATCATTAAATATCCATAGTCAGAGTATTATCGAGATTGGACATCGATAAATACGTAAAAGACTAGTATTACACTTGTACGCGTTGTGAGGGCACAACGACATAGTTCTCGTATATTTGGGTATAGGATACTCATGCAAGTGTAATAGGAGGTTGTGTTTCACCGATGGTACGGGAAACAGCTTCGCTCTGGATAAGACCCCCTCGGAATTCCATTGGTAGTATGACTATGTGTCTATGGAAGTCCGAAATCAGGGTAGGTGTATTTGGTCTTAACCTGAGACTTGCACCGCTAATGCATACGACAATCAATATACTTTGGTTGAGGTCGTCCAGGGCTTTAACCGGTTTCTGTGTACGCCAATTATGGGTATATCGAGAATCATAGTGTGTTGGGTGTGATGTCAAGATGGAAGTGTCACTCCAGTCATATGGAGTTGATGATCGCGCAAGGATACAGAACTGGTTCTCTATATAAGGTTGCAACCGTCGGGATAATATGACTTGGTCATGATTATCCGATATTAAAGAGACTAGTTGCTCGTAATCCGATATATGCTTCGTACGGGCCAGACACTGTACCAGCCCCAGGCCTTGCATGTGATCATCTGATACTGGACAGAAATACACAATACTACGTATACTACGCCTGATATAGATCCTTTATTCCTGTAAGGATATTTCCGGAGAATTGGGGAGGCATGGTGCTTTGCTAGAGGCCAACCTTGTCTTGTAATTTGGTATAAACGTAGTACGAAGTACTTACGTGTTCGGATAGTCCGACGACCGAATTTACTGCCAACATATTCGGGGATCTCATGGGTCGCTTCCCAAAGATTCACCGATGACGTATGACTCGCACTTTAATTAATCTGGGATTAATAAGATGAGAGAGAAAATTAATCTGGGATTAATTACAGAGATATATTATCTGGGATAAAATATCATTTAAAGAGAGATAACGATTAATTTCGAATTAATCGATTAATTTGGAATTAATCGATTAATTAATATATTAGATATATTAAACGAAATTGGATTTCGACGTGGAATTAAAATTAGATTTTAATTCGGACGAACGAGTTAATTTAGAATTAATTCGTTAGCGATGTGAATATTGATTTCGCTAGGCGTAATCGTTTAATTACGACGCAACGGAAAATTCGTTAATTTGGAATTAGCGAACCCGAGCCCGAGATTATTTACGAGCGCATTCGCATTTCGAATTCGAGTGCGGCACGCAAGTCAAATCAAACGTCAAATCGCTAGTCGCATCTAACGTTGTATCAAGCGTCAAATCATTAGTCACTTTGAGTGATGTGACAACTTGTCACTTGATTTGATTGATTGATGGATTGATTGATTGATGTTGGTGGTTGGAATTAATTGACTTTTTGGAAAAAGCAAAAATCAATTAATTAATTTTGGAAATTAGATTTGTGTATTAGATACACAAAATCCCTCAACCAAAATCGATCTCTCTCTCCTTTTCATTTTGGAGCCAAAACTCTTCTCTCTTCTTCCTCTCATCTACATGCCCAATGGGCTGTTCTTCACTGGTTTTTTTAACAAAAAAAATGTGAGCAGTGAAGGGGAAGCAGTGCGTTTTTGTGGCAAGAACAAGAGTGCTAGCACACTCCGGGATCAATGCGAAGGTGATAGGGAAGTCCACCCATGAGCCGGAAAACTTTTGACGAAGCTTGGAGCTTGTTCAAGGACCTCCAATGGCCGAAAATCAGAAGCAAAATGCAGCCCACTGCCGCACAAACCAGTGAGCAGAACAGCAGCCACTGCCGAGTAGAAACCAGTGAGCAAATCTGAATTTTTGTTGTCTCCGCGTCGCACAATCGCTCGATGTAAGTATTCCGCAACTTCCGTCGTTGTATTCACACATGTTCATGCTTGTTTAATTCGATCTTGGAGACCTAGAATCACTAACAAATGGCTCATCTAGATCAATTGAAGAACGATTCTTATTCATTTTCTCCATAAAAAATTCATATATGTTTACCACATTATTTTTATTATCTGTCATGATATCACCATCATCATATGCGGTACTCCCAAATCCTGACGTAAAAGATGATGATCTTTGGGTTTGCCATGACTATACATGGAAAATCGCTTCAAGACATCGACCAATCAAACTATATATAACATGAAGTTATGTAAACCGTTTGTGGACAAGGTATTAAGATAGTGATTTAGGACCCCGTCAACAAACAGTTTACAAAACTCTTGTGGCGACTTTCCCTGAAGCGTCATGGTAAACTCAAAAATTATCATCTTCTAAGTCAGGATTTGGGAGCACATCAGATGAAGATAGTGATACGAGATAGATAATACAAATGATGTGGTAAACATAGAAATTTTTTTTTTTTTTGGAGAAAATGAATAAGGATCTTCAGTTGATCTAGTGGAGCCATTTTCCAAGTATACAAGTATGTGCTGACTGATTTAACGTTTCATTATGTCACGTCATCAGGTCCGTTACAGTTAATAGATTAGGACTTAAAAAAACTTATTCACTTGACTTAATTATAAATAAAATTTTCTTTTAGGATGAAGTGTAAAAACAACACAATTTTTAAGACTTCAAAAATTATATTCTCAATCCAATGTAACAGTTGACTGATTTAATATTTGTGCTGACTTGTCGTTTCGTCATGTCACGTCAGTATATTCGTTAGAGTTAATGGATTATGACTTAAAAGAAAAAATTTATACACTTACAAGACTTAATAATAAAGTTTTTTTTAAGGAAAGTGTAAAAGTAATGTTACCCCTGTTTAATTACAAAATTTTTATCTGCGAAACTGATAAGACGAAACAACCCACAGAGCGAGTTGTTGTTGATCCTAGACCCGGCCGGCGGTTCGGTTCCGGTTCGGAACCGAACCGAACCGGCCGGTTACCGGTTCCACAAGTGTGGAACCGGAACCGAACCGGTTAAATCCGGTTCGGTTCCTGAACCGAAAACCGAACCGGAACCGAACCGTTCGGTTCCGGTTCGGTTCGGTTCCTTTTTTTTTAATTAATTAAAATAAAAAAATGAGATTAAATTTATAAAAAAAAAAAATTATTACATTGAAGAGCTTGAGCTTAAATTTTTAAAAATTTAAGTTGCCTACGTATCCTCCAAGGGTGAGAGGAATCAAAGCTCACGTAGTTCCATTACAAGTTTTAGTCTTTTAGACATATCCCCTTTGTAAATTATAATTTTACAATTATCAATCATCATTATCGGTTGATCCTTCGGCTCCGGTTCCGCTTGCACTTGTTGCAGAAGCATTATCGAACAAATCTTCACAATCATCGGGGGCATCTTCTTGTTGTCTCAGATCAGCTCGAGTCCAATCATCCACACAAGCTGTTGCTTCTAGAGTGCTTGGATGTAATGAAGATCGCCTAGATTCCAATATATTACCTCCCAAGCTGAAGGCTTGCTCAACCGCAACGGTGGAAATAGGTGCTGCCAAGATCTCTTTAGCAATAATAGATATAACCGGATATATATTTTGATGCCGGTTCCACCATTCAAGGATTTTAAAATTTTTACTGCATAAACTTTCATTAGAAAACTCAAAATTTGTAGATAAATAATTATCTAATTCAGGGTTATTAGTTGTCGTATCCCTAGCTTTTTTATTTCGTTGCAATAACCAACGATCCCATGCGCTAAGTCTTGTTTGAATTACCGGTTCGCTACTACTAGATTGACCTAATGTTCCTAAGTTATATCTTACAATATAATCATTAAATAACTCAATTAAATCATTTCTAAATTTCGTCATTAATCTAGTAATGTCAATTTCATCTAATATTCCTAAATAACCATAATAAGCTTGTAAAGCACCATTCAAACCTTCTAATTTAAATCTAGGATCAAAAACAGTAGCAATAAGATAAAGTAAAGGAATTTCTCTAAAATAGTTTAACCATTTTACCTTCATAACAGTAATGGCTTCTAACAAAACAATATCATTAGGATCGCTACTGTCAACATGCTCATCGAGAGTGCCAACAATATTTAAACTCTCAAGAAGAAATAAATGTGTTGTAGGATAATAAACGCCGCTAAAAACTAAAGTAGCATCATTAAAAACTTTTAAAATATCTAAAAAAATTTCACAAATATCCCATTGACTAGGATAAAGTGTGATATTTTGAACATGTTGAGAAAAAAAACTACATAATGCATCTTTGTATTGAAATGCTTGACATAAAAGAAAATAAGTAGAATTCCAACGTGTTGGAACATCTCTTGAAAATTTAATCGGTTTAATACCATTTATTTTACAAAACTTGGTCCATTCTCTCCTAATTTGAGAATATGACCAAATACAGTTAAGTGCCGTTTTAATTGGATCAAGGAAAGGTGATAATAATTTTAGACCGTCTTGCACACATAAGTTGAGGACATGACATGGACAACGAATATTAAAAAACCGACCCCCTAAATTTGGTTGACATATTTCTTTTAAATCATTGATGGATGCAGTATTTGCAGATGCATTATCAAATCCAATTGTTAAAATTTTTTCTCCTAAACCATATTCATCAAAAATTACCTTCATCATTCTATAAATATTATGTGCAGTATGTTGGTCATCAAAAACTCTAAATGCAATAAGTCGTTTTTGCATGGTAAATGATGCATCAATCCAATGACAAGTCACACCCATGTATGAGTGTGTTTGCCAATGATCACTCCAAATATCAGAACATACAGAAATACGACCTTTCATCTCTTTAAATATTTCATTTAAAATAATTTTACCATCTTTGTATAATTTAAAAATATGACGTTTTGTTGTGTTTCGAGTCATTCTACATGCAGAAGGGTTTAAAGCATTATGCACGTAATTAGTAAAATGAAGTTTTTCACCAAAGCTTAAAGAAAGATGTGCCATACAAGTTAATTTCGCAAATTCTTCTCTATTTTTTGCATCAGAATATTTAAATAAATCTAAAGCACTCGTACCTCTACTTGATGATGCGTACCTGGCCATTTGAGTTTGCGTCGTATCAATGCCAAATTCAACCGGATGATGTTTTTCCATGTGCTGGATCATATTGCCATATCCACCAGAAAATTTGTAGATAACCCCACAATAGTTGCAAACTGCTCGTTGTGAATCATCTTCTAGGCGTTCCAAATTAAAATGAATTTTGAAAATATCCGAGGACCGAGCCTTAACTTCTCTTCTCCGTGATTGTGCACTGACACTAGGGCCGCTCTCTTGGGTTGGCATATTTGACATTATGTTCTCAGATGAGCTTGCCATTTTTCGTTTGCGAAATTAGGAAGAAAAATAAGAAAATTGAATAATTGCGAATAACAGAATTATAGAAAATGAGAGAGTTGAGAATTTGGTGTGATGAAATTATGAAAAATGAATCCTATTTATAGAATTTTTTTGATACCAAAAATGCCCCTAAATATAACCGTTTTATTACCGTTATTAGGGGTACATTAGTAATTTTTATTTTATATAATAAAAATATAAATTTTTTTTTTTTTTTTGGCAGGGAGCCAAACGGCTCCCTGCATCCCCCAACGGCACTAGCCGTTGGGGGTCGTAGGGTTCCTGTTGGAACCCTACGGTTCCAACAGGAACCCGACGGTTCCAATTGGAATCGTCCGAACCGGTGGAACCGTCCGAACCGGTCCCATTCCGGTTCGGTTCCGGAACCGGAACCGGATGGAACCGGAACCTTCCGGTTCCAACCGGTTCGGTTCCGGTTCCGAACCGGAACCTTCCGGTTCCAACCGGTTCGGTTCCGGTTCCGAACCGGAACCGTGGCCGGGTCTAGTTGATCCCTTGAAATGCTATGTAATTGAAGCAGAGATTGACAGTGCCGGAGCTTCACCGTTTCGCCGAGCAAAGTACAAGACTGAAGGATAAGTGGATAAAAATTTGCAGACGGTACCTGCACACTTGCTATGCTAGAATCATTCAACATAATATGTGAATCAAAAGTCAGCAACAATGGGTGACTCAGAATCCACACTCTCAAGCTCACAGACTCAGGTAACCCTCTACTCACCATTCTTTGTTTTACTGCTTTATTATTATTAACTTTTAGCTTATTGCTCGTTTAGAGACCCATAGATGAGATCACCACCGTCTTCCAGAAATCAGAATCCGTCGATCCTGTTTTAGAGAAACTCAATTCCCTCAAAATTGTGAGTTATTTTCTTTCTTCTCAACGAATTTGTATTCAACAGTTATATATATATATATATATATAAAATTTCGGCTGATTTTAGACAAGTCCAATACTGATATCACTACCACCAAGGGTAGCTTGACTGACATTTTAGTGAGACCTTCATCTTCTTCAGCTTCAGGGGGGATTTTTTTTTTTTTTAAAAAAAAGTTTAAATGCTGTGCTTATTTGCTTTAGTGAGTCGTACGTTTGGGTTTCAAAATGAAGCTTTTGTTTTGTTTATGCCCTTGTAAGTTATTCGCTCATTGCTTATGTTAAAAATTTTCAGAAATTAAGCTCAGTGAATAGAGGACTGATGGGTACAAAAAATAATACAAAATGTCATTGAGAATATCTTGTTGCAGGCAAAAGTCTATTAATAAACTAAAGAAATGAGAACAAAGCTTTTAAAATGTTTGAATTTAGAGATGTAGAAAGAAAGGTTATTAATGTCAACTGCTTTAGCAGGCTCATTATGATTACTAGGTTGAATGAGATTCAGATTTACAGCCTTATGGAATTAAATACTTTTGAGTTATGAATGATTGTTTAGTATGCATGTATAGTTTCTGAGTTGATTTTCCTCGCAAAACTACTCTGATTTCAATCATGAGTTTCTCTGTTTGTGTTCTTAATACTTTAATTGTATATAGAGTTTTATTCGCAAGTAGTATGGTTAGCTTCACACAAGAAGTCTTGCTTAAGATGAGAACTCATTATTCTCTTGAACAAGAAAACCTTAGCAATTATTTATGCGTTATGTCATTCTTCTATGATTGCATGCTGCATCTTAGCATTCTCTTTACTTTTTCTCTTTTTTTCCTTTTTACGGTTCCTTCGGAAGCAAAATAACCACTTTAACTTTATTCTGCAGCAACTGGTCTTATCTGTGCAGTATGCACTACCAAAGACTGTCTTCTATTACATTACACCCTGCTGTAATATACTTACCGGTTCCAAATTCATGACATAATGAATTTAGTCATCACAATTGTGCCTCATCTATTAGTTTATGACTTTATGCCCTAACCGTGCATATATTACTGTTATAAAAAGCCTTACAGAAACCAGGTAGCCCTATGTTCAGTCAAAGGTTGGTAGAATCAAACCCAAAAGACTGCTTGAAGTTTTGAGGTTGAGTCTAGTGTTTGACAAGCAGGGAAATAAAAGTCACCAGCCATACACAATTTCTTAATACTTGTTAATTTTACCTTTCGAGAATGCTAGTATTCATGGAAAGTGATGTGAGGTGGTAAATTTTGTTTTAACAAGAGTTTCTGGGTCCTGAAGCAGTAAACTAAAAAATATCGTTCTCTGTGTTATCTACGCTAATAATGTGGTTGGAGTTAATTTTTACCATTATTGTTCTATGTTCCAATATAGGCACTGTGAATCCAACGGTGCTGCTGGAGCTTTTCTCAATGTATCGTGAATGGCAAGAAGAGAAGACCAAACAGATTAGTGAGAGACAGGTATGCGTTGCCAATCATAAATTTTGAGAGTTCAAGACCAATTCAGTAAATATGGTTATGTAATAAAGATTGTGATTTGTGAAGACATAAGAGGTGGATCAGATCTGTTGTGGATCCCTATGAATTTCATATAACATCTATTTATTTATGTACATAGATCTGGGATTTGGATTAAGATTGCTGTCAGAATTTAATAAATAAACCTGCTTTGAAGACGTACAAATCACTGTTGTATAATTGTGATTTTATTTAATCCTCAAGGACAATAGTCAATATGTATATATATGAGTTGATCTGGATTTACGTCGGCAGTCTGCTTGATGCTTTTCCAGATGGATTAACGAAGAACTGAAGACTTATTTAATAGTCTTTAATCACTGTTCTGTTTATTATCTGGTGACTGGTGATGAGTGACAATTGGACTTTGGACAATTGTGCAATTCCTACATGTGTTGGTATTACTTCTAAACTGGAAAGTCCTATTGGTTTGCCTTGATTTTAGCAATCCTGTTTTGGTTTGTAATTAAGATTGTCAATGATTAACATCCCCCGATTTAAATAAAATAGTTGTATTTGGACGCAGTATGACTGTTCAAAATTTTTGTAGGATGAGATAGAAAACAAGACTTAAGTTGCGGATGCTTTGGCGATCAAACTTCTTCAACATTTTGGTTACTCTGTGTCAGCAATGAAGACGAGTTCACAGCATCTATCAGAAGGTAAATTGATCATAATCAATTCTGCGGATGCTTTGGCGATCAAACTTCTTCAACATTTTGGTTACTCTGTGTCAGCAATGATGACAAGTTCACAGCATCTATCAGAAGGTAAATTGATCATAATCAATTCTGCGGGTCTGTTTTATTAGCTTTTGGGGTTTTATTAACGATTTACTTTGGAAAATGCATGCAGTTCATGCTCTGCAGGTGGAACTCGGGGAGTTTAAAAGAAGGTTGACTGAGGTTATTAATAATTGTGATGCACTGTGCAAGAGAATTGCTTCCGAGGGACCCGACTCACTTCAGGCATCATCAATCAAGCCGCTTGCTGTCTCTACTGCTACACCAGAAGTTAGCTGTAGCTCATCCTCCTCGCAAAGGGATGACGAACACGAGTCCAGTTCTTGAGAAGGCAAATTAGACTGACTTTTTGCCTTTTCTGTATAGATTTTTTCTTCCTCATACCACATAGTTTGTTGAAATTAACATGACTGGTAAGAACATTCTAATCCCTTCTCTCTTGTTTTTAGCATCGACTAAACAGAGCATTCTTTAAAATGAAAATGGAAAGACAGTTCTTAAGTTGATAGTTCATATCTTCTCTCTCACAAAAAAGGTAATTTTAAGTAAACAGGTAATATTCATTTAATGGCTATGGTGTTGCTAAGAGAATTAGCCCAGTTAACAAAAACTGAAATACTCAATAGTAGCAAATACAAAATAGCGATTTTTCTGACAATAACGAATGAAGTAACAAACATTCAAACATGAACTTGATTGAAATGGCACTTGAACTAAATAAATATCTTCCTCCAAAAAGAAAAAAGAAACGAACTCAAGGCTGCTGCTGGGCATCCATGAATCCAGCATCAACAAGAACCTTCTCCCTTTTAGCCAATTCAACATCTTCATCAACCATCATCTTCACCAATTGCTGAAACCCAACTTTAGGGTTCCAGCCAAGAACTTTCCTCGCCTTGCTTGAATCCCCCTTCAAATTATCAACCTCAGCTGGCCTAAAATACCTCTTATCAATCACCACATGATCCTTCCAATTCAACCCCACATACCCAAACGCCACCTCCAAAAACTCCTCCACCGTATGCGATTCCTCCGTCGCCACCACGTAATCATCCGCCTTCTCCTGCTGCAACATCATCCACATTGCCTCCACGTAGTCTCCGGCAAATCCCCAATCTCTCGACGCTTGCAAATTCCCCAGAAACAATTTGCTCTGCAATCCAATCTTGATCCTCCCGACCGCACGTGTAATTTTCCTCGTAACGAAATTTTCACCACGTCTAGGCGATTCGTGGTTGAATAAAATCCCGTTACAAGCGAAGAGCCCGTAAGCTTCGCGGTAATTAACAGTGTACCAATGGGCAGCGCATTTTGAAGCAGCGTAAGGAGATCTCGGATGGAAAGGAGTTGATTCGGATTGCGGAGGCGGCGTGGATCCGAACATTTCGGATGATCCGGCTTGGTAATAACGGATGTGGGACCTACCGCTGTCGGCGATGTGAGATCTCACGGCTTCGAGCAAACGGAGGGCTCCGGTTGCCACGACATCGGCGGTGTAATCGGGGATCTCGAAGGATACTGCCACGTGGGACTGGGCGGCAAGATTGTAGACTTCGTCGGGGAGAATGGTGTCGAGCCAGCGACGGAGAGACGAGGCGTCGGTGAGATCGGCGTAGTGGAGTTTCATTCGGGCCTTGTGGGCGTTGTGCGGGTCGATGTAGATGTGATTGATACGCTGCGTATTGAAGTTGGAGGAGCGACGAATCAGGCCGTGGACTTCGTAGCCTTTGATGAGGAGGAATTCCGTTAAATAGGAACCGTCCTGGCCGGTGATTCCGGTAATCAGTGCGATCTTCCGTTGTGGTACGGCGGCGTCGTCACCGGTAGTGGTGGATCTGGATCTGGATGAGTCGTTCTCGGATGCCATTGATGGATAGTCCGGTTTGAAGTGTCGGGTTTTAGAGGGAAGTGTTGGCAAGTGTTGAGAAGTTTTTGAGAGCTTGTGCTGAACTGAATTGATTGAATTTTATAGGTTAACGCCTAGAAGAGGGGTAATATGGTCAATGTCTGAAAGGCAGAGTCGTGCCAGCAGCAGGGCGCGCCGGCGCGGTGCGTTTTGATTGGTGCAGCGTAGGAGTTGTCGTTTTGATTGGTGCAGAAAAGTATCGTTTACTAGCCGAATGGAAATTTGAGAGAGCTAATGCGAAGTAATTTGCCGCAATTATTGAAATGAAAAAAAAAAATGGTCAAAAATACGTATTTTATTAAAAATCCAATTGGGATAGAAATTTTATTATTTAATACACAAGTCAAAATTAAAAATTTACAGAGTATAAAATTACTAAATGGGATAAAGAGCTAATAAAAAATTCAAAAAAATTAAAACACACACCACACACGCATGTGGTGCATGTGTGTGTTTTTTTTTTTTTTAAAAAAAAATTATCATTTTACTATAAAATATAAATATATCTTGAAATATAAATTGTTTTATGTAAAAAAAAATATATATTATCAATATACAATTCATAAGTTTTAAAACAAAATCAATTATCGATATGATTCGACTAAAAAATGGGTCTAAAATAATTCTTACACTCATAAGACAATAATAATTTCAAACTAATCATTTTTAAACATAATATTTATTTCATTTGAGCTCCAAATCACAATCTGTATAAATATATATAAATTTAACATACAAACCTATGACCTTCATCAACAAACTTCTCTCAAATTTGAACTTACAAATAATCGAAATTAACCCCAAAATTATTGCATCGCACATACTTCACATTAACCTTAATTATAATAACATTAGTGACTATTAATTACGTTATATGTGCTTCAGTCACATTATTTATTTTCAGTCACATTATTTACTTTAATCATATTACTGACCTTGTCACGGCCCAATTTCCCAAGACGCGACTGTAACAACCAAAATTTTACAAGATTAAATTTTTGGTGACTCGGATAAGAGTTTTTCTTGAAGAACTAAGAGAAAATGAAGAAGTCAAACTTAGAGAGCCAGTGGGCCTTATTGAAGTTTGACCTAATAGGCTTAGTATTGTTTAGTGGGTTTATATCTAGAACAAAAGCCCAATTCTAACACTAATTTAAGCCTACACCTAAAACTAACAAACCAAGTCCAATTTAATCCCTCCAAATTTCGACAATACTCTTTCAAATTCTAGAAAAATCCACATACTTCAAGATTATTAAAAAACTTAAATTAAAAACCAAGGCAAAGCCTTCATTATTCTTATTGTCGAGAGGAAGTAAAAGGGATGCACTAAAAGCTCTGCCTTCTTGAGCTTATTGTCATGAGAGAAAGAGAGGGTAACAATCGAATTTGAACAACTCGCTATTCACGCGAGTTCTTGATCATAATCGTTGTATAGGAGAGATGGTCGAGTAGTTCAAGGCGTAACATTGGAACTGCTATGTAGACTTTTATTTACCAGGGGTTCGAATCCCTCTCTTTATGCACCTTGATTTAATTCGCCAATGTTATTGACTATAATGTCTCAAAGCAAAAAAGAATGAATATCAGACAGTCAGACCATTTTTTGAGATAGATTCTCAAATCCCAGTTTATGTGATACGTAAAATATAGGAAAGAAAAGGAAAGAGCAGGCGGGGGATAAAAATCTACCATCGGATCTATGATACATGAATGGGATAAAAAAAATCCCCGGATCAAACTCCTTACCTTATATCTCTTTCCTTAAGTTAGGTGAAAGGGGAAATTTGTACGAGGCCGTTATTTTAGTTAGATTTAAATCTGACGAGAAGAATATTCTACGACAAGCAATTCATTTATTTTCAAACCGACCCATTGACTATCTATTATTTGATTGACTAATCCTTTATATTGGAATGTGTGAAGAGTCAAATGCTTTGGCAATTCCTCATGGTAGGATGAATCAAGATAATTTTGAATAAGAGATCTAGATTTTTGGTCATCCCTTGCTGGAATAATATCTCGGGGTTTGCAACGATAACTTGGTATATCGACTTTAGGCCTATTAACTAAAATATGTTGATGGTTAACTAATTGGCGGACTTGAAGAATAGTTAAAGCCATACCCAATCGAAAAAATATTATCCAAACACATTTCAAGTAATTGTAGTAAAATAGGCCGGTTGCCTTTTGGCTTTTCCGACGATATGAACATATTTAAGTAATTGTCGTTTTGTAAGACCATAATGAAAATATAATTTTTGTTTTTCTTCTAAACGAATTCGATATTGAGATTATTTTCTAGAGCGAGATTGGTTTCTAAAATCGCTTCCGGCTCTAGGTTTTTTACTTGTTAGTCCCGACAAAGCCTCTAGACGATATTTTTTTAAACGAGGCCCTCGGTAATGTGACATAAAGACTCCTTATTTAATTTTTATTTTTATTGAATTTCATAAACCTAAATTAAAACTGAGCTAAATGATAAATGAAGCGAAATCCGCTGAAGTATTGTACTACAAAGAATAATGAGATGTTTTGTATCAATTTCCAGACCCTTTTTTGTATTGTATACACATATAGAAATTTAAATCAAAATAGAGTTTATTTTCTTAATTTATTCTACTGAGATCTAACTTCCTCCAACTTTTATTCATAATTGGAAGCTCTTACAACATATTGGATCGATGACCCTTGGAAAAAGGGGAAGAAGTGAAATTTCCTACAAGCACACTCAAACAACATGTTAGGGTTGGTGCTCTGAGCGCCAATTTCTTATGTATTTCCATGTAAATACTGTTATATATATTTTATTAATTAATAAATTAAACAGTTTATGTAATATAAATTCTTTTATTATATGGTAAAGACGTAAATGACCATAGAATGATTAGTTATGATACAATTGTAAAAGCGTCGCAACTGACATTGAGCAGTATCATAACAGTATCATTATTTAACTGTTCCTGGTCAAAGTTTACAATTACCTGGTCAGTAAGTAAACCCGCTGAGATCGGTACGGGTCGTATATTGGAATGTTGGATTCTAATGGTTTCTCAATGAACCATGAGTCTCGGGAGACTCATATAGACACGTAGGTGTTTATATTGGATAAACACTGAACGACTCATTGAAGATTCTTAATAGATGGTACACCAATGTCAATAAGAATCTTCTCGGGTTGAGTGAGCATAGTGATCCTTCAACTTGAGATACCATTGTGGATATATGAGGTATCATCCACACTTTGATGACAGTCATGTCACCGATCTATTTAGATCAGACCTCCGCATGTTCGTTGGGTGTGGACTGATCCTCATGATATCATGTGCGTATCAAGAGAGGATCCGTCAGTTCTGTGTACAGAGCATAGGTATCCATTATGGAATTAGCAATCTGTTAAATCCATGGGCCCGTGGTACACTGTAGAAATCAGTTCTAAGTGTTATTTAAGAGATTGCTAATAGAATCGTCGACGGAATTATACCTAAAGAGATTTGACGTTTATATCTATATCTCTGGGATAATCCGGATACCTGTGACAGAATGATTATATGTATGCAGTGACCTCGACCTGTATGGTTCAGAGATTTTATCTGTGTTCATCATAATTTACGGGTGGGTAGATTATGGACACAAAATTGGATTTCGTGACGGATATGCCTGAACCTAGAGAGTCTCACTAATTCGATATACTCGTTGGGCACTAGGGCAACTTTTATAAATAATACTGATTATTTATAAGTTGTTTAACGGTTAAACGAAAATATATGCTTTTGAGATCTTTCGGCCATTTATTAAATATCGAATTGTGATATTTGACATTTATTATTAATATATGTATTTTTATTATTTAATATAAATATAATACATATATTTGAGATATTTGTATTTAATTATTTGATTATTTAAATGTTAAATAATTAAATTAATTTAATATTTAATATCTAGTTTACTTTAATTAAGTAAACTAAATGGCTTTTTTTAATTGGTTTTCTTGGCCAATTTTGATTGGTTAAATTGGCATGATTTAATTGGATGGTTTGTGATAAAAATTAATTTGACTAATGGTTTTACACCACAAATTTAAATTAAATCATTTTCCAATTAATTAAAACAAAATTGAAAAATGTGGCCATTATTTTTCCTCCAAAAATTCGGTATTTTGGGAAAATATAAAAAGTCATTTTTTGATTTTTGTTTCACAATCTAAGAACCCTAAAAAATCAAATACAAAAGAGAAAGAGATAAAAAGGAGAAAGAAAGAAAGAAAGCTTGGAAAATCAAGATTTTAGTAAGTGTTTTCTTACTTTTTCTTTCATGAAAATTGTTTCTATCTTACTAATCCTCAACATGTGTAGCTTAGTTTGTTCTCTACTCTTTTATGGATGTGATATGATGATTGAGAACTTGGATGAAAGATGGAAGCATGTAAATTGAATTAGAATGCTTAGAATTGTTCTTTAAGCTTTTCTTTTTGTCATTTTGATGGCTAGTTGCCATTTTAGAGTTACTTAGCCACTCATGATTGACCTAAAATTGTTCTTGAGCTATTTCATGATGGTGAGGCTTGATTGGTGTTGTGAGAATTGAATTAAAGTATTGAATTTAATTAATTTGGTGTTAATTTTGTTAATTTGTGAAATTATAAAATTAGGGTTTTTAACCTTCACCAAATTTGGGGCTTTTCATATATGTGATTGAGATTTAATGTATATATGATTTATATTAAATTTGGGAATTTTTGGATTTGATCTTGACATGTTTTGAATAAAAATGACCAAATTGTAAATTCTTGAAAGTTTAGGGACCATTCCGAAAATTATGGAAATTCGGTTTCTATGAGTTGTAAATTGTATTTTCATGTATTAGACATGTATAAATAATTTTGGGATTGATTTGGAATCAATTAGAATTGTATTTGACAATTTTGGACTAAAATGATTAAAATATAAAGTTTTGGGGCAAAACGATAATTACTGAAAAATTTTATTTTTGGGTAAAAATTTCAGTTTTTAAGTATTGAGTAATTGAAATAAATTAGTTTATTTTAATTGCCCAAGAAAAATTATTGAAATAGGAAAATTTTGATTTTCCGCGTTCCGTAGCGTTTACCTGAATTACCGCTCGAAACCCCAACAAAATTGGTATCAGAGCAGGTCTGAACCTGGACACATGATATGAATATGCCTTTAAATTCATTGTTTAATTATTTTCTCACTTGATACATGCTTGTATTTAATTAATTTGATTAAATTAGATATATTTCATCTTTACCGAAAATCCCTAATTAATAAGGTTTTTAGAATGTAATATGTATTGGATACATATTTCTTAGTCTGTCTTGTCAATACGGTTTATGGATATCTGTTCTATGGCTGCATCCGAGATCGTGCCAAAGCAGTGAGGGTGTAGTTGATAGAAATTTATCCATACCAGATGTATATGTGATACTAGATAAATTCAAGCGAAAGAGGAAATCCTAAACGTGCCAAAGCTGTCAGGACTACGTAAGTATCTTGAATTTATCATTGAAAAGTTTAACCTTGGTACGCCTCCTTGTGAACGTGCCAAAGCTGTCACAACGAGAAACGGCGAGGACCAGAACCTAGGAGTCACTATTGAGTGATTGACAATGAGTTGTCTACCTAATGAATATACGTAGACGAGATCGTGCCAAAGCTGTGAGCTGAAATATATTCATGGGATCCACCTTTCACTATTATGTTTAATTTGATTAATTTTTTGTTTGCATTCTGTTTGGGGATTACAGTATTGCATGTAATAGTGGGATGGGCATTTGTAGATTAAAAATCCATGATCTATTTATGCTTTGTTTGATTTATATTATATGAAACTATTATGTCTGCTAACCGTTTTTCACTATCTATATGATAGATTTGCGATGGTGGCACCTGCTTCTAATCCTTTTGCTCGTATACTTGATACGAACAAGCTTAAAGGCGCAGAAAACTTTGCAGATTGGGATTTGGATCTGAGAATTGTTCTTGGGTCCGAACAAATAGAATATGTGTTGGAAGGTCCGTTGCCACTTGCCATAGCACCTGATGCTACACCAGAGGAACATGAGACTCTCCAAAAGTGGAGAGATGATGATAGAAGAGTCAAATCATATATTCTCAGTTCCTTGGTACCGGAGCTTAAGAGGCAATATTTTGGATTGCCTGACGCATATACTACGATGACGCGGTTGCGAAAGTCCTTTATGAACCAAGAACGGGTCTCGGTTCATAAAATTGCTATGGAACTGTTCCATGCAAAATTGGAAGAGGGACAGGCTGTGAGCCCTCACGTGCTACATCTGATTGATTTGATCGAACTCTTGAGGTGCTATAATTTCCCTCTCAATGAAACTTTAGGACGAAGTGTCATACTTGGATCTCTCACACCATCATATCGCCAGTTTGTGATGTATTTCAATATGAATGGGATTAGCTGTTCTTACCAGGAGCTGCATAAGATGCTGCAAACTACGGATGAAAATTTTAGGAAGGGAGTACCGACTCGCCCTCCTAAACCTACTGCTCTTCCTGTTTCCTCCCAATCTAAACAGAAATGGAAGAAGAAGAAAGGGAAGAAAAAGAAGGGTACGAATCTTCCACCACATGGTAAGATAGTTAAACCCAAGAAAGTTGCCGAAGATAAATGCCACAACTACAGCAAGATTGGCCACTGGAAAAGGAATTGTCCTGACTATTTGGCGCAAATCAGAAAGGAAAGAGCATCTACTTCAGGTACTTTTATTTTTCCCATTATTGATATCTCATTAGCTTGTGAAGCTATGTCGTCCAGTTGGATTTTAGATTCTGCTTGTCTAATTCACATTTGCAATTCGTTGCAGGTGCTGAAGAAAGGTAGACGACTAAAATCCGGGGAGATGCAATTGCGATTCGGGAGTGGCGACTCTTTGGATGCAGTTGCTGTGGGCTTATGCGAGATTCCTCTGCCCAGTGGGAGCCTTTTGTTGCATGACTGCTTTTTTATACCATGATATGTTGCGAATATTATATCACTTTTTGTATTAGATACTGAAGGCTATGATGTAAATATTAAGAATCGTTCTTTATAATTATATGATAGATATAAGTTCAGATCATTGTTTGTCCAAATGAGCATGGTCATTACATTTTGCATACCTCACAAGATATCTTTAATGCTGGTATTAATAAATGTAAAGTATCTGATATAAATAATACTGAACTGTGGCATATGAGGTTGAGTCATATAGGCGTGAAACGCCTATCCCAGTTGGTTAGGAATGGTTTGATACATGATCTTACCATTGAACCTTATCCAACTTGTGAATCTTGTATTCAGGGTAAGATGACCAAAGCCCCATTTTTGGGTGTAGGACACCGAGACACTGATTTATTAGAACTAATACATTCTGATGTATGTGGTCTCATAAGTCACACTGCTCACAGTGGTTTTTCCTACTTCATTACCTTTACCGATGATCTATCACGGTATGGTTATGTTTATTTGATGAAACATAAATCAGAAACCTATGAAAAGTTCAAGGAATTCCGAAATGAAGTAGAAAAATAGACTGGTAAATATATTAAATGTCTTTGATCTGATCGAGGCGGTGAATATATGAGTGGTGAGTTCACCGATTATTTAAAGGAGAATGAGATTCTCGCTCAATATACTCCTACGGGTACTCCACATCACAATGGAGTGTCCGAAAGGAGAAATCAGACTTTATTGGATATGGTTCGATCGATATTGAGTTTTACAGATTTGCCCTATTATTTATGGGGTTATGCTCTTTTAATTACTGCTCATCTTCTGAATAAGATTCTTTCCAAGGCTGTTCTTACAACTCCATATGAGATATGGACTGGTAGGAAACCAAATCTTAATTATGTTAAGATTTGGGGTTGTCCTGCCTATGTCTGTAGGGTTTTTAGGGGCTGAATCCGGTAACGCAGTGGAAACGGTGGAAAATCAAATTTTCCGATTTCAAAACTTTTTCTCGGATTAATAAAATAAACTTATTTATTTTATTATCCAATAATCAAATTATGAAATAAAAACACAATAAATCATATTCATGTGAATTTACCGAATTGCCCTTAAACAAAGCACTTTGTTTATTTTAATCCAAAATTGTCCGAAACGATTTTGGATCATTCCAAATTATTACAAATATGAATTTAACATGTCACAAATGTCAAAATACAATTTGCAACAAAATTTCACAAATTTTTCCCCAAGGCCGAGAGCTACATAGGGTGGCATATTGTGCATTTTGCACTTCCTTTGTTCAAAACACATGCAAATGAAATCCAATCAACATAAGATTTGATACGTATCATATACACATCCAAATACACCATATAAATGAAAAGCCCCAAATTTGGAAATAGTATTAAACCCTAATTTTTCAATTTCTTCAAATTGGACAAATTAGACCAAATTGGTTAAATCAATTACTTCAATCATGTTTCTTCCATCCAAATCAAGTCTCAACACAATGAAATAACTATAGATCAAATCTAGGTCATTTAAGAGTGGGTCAACAACTCTAGATTAGCAACAAGTTTCTCAAACTTACAAAAGAATGCTAGTAAACACTTTATAAACATTCTATTGAACTCAATACATGCTCAACACTTTTCAAATCTTTCATCCACCAAAAATACAAAGAACAAAGAATAGAAAAACAAAAGAACTCATAGCAAGAAGTCTAGAACTCAAGGATCATTTTCTTCTCTAATAGTAAGTTAGAAAAACTTACTAAAAACCAAGCTTTTTCTTATTTTTCTTTTCTTTTCTTCAAGCTTCTTTGTTTTTATTTTAATGGAGTATTTGATAAGTGTTTCAAGGTTATGAAACCCTAAAAGAAAACAAAACAATATATACCTACACATAAGGCCTTGGCCGAATTGGTATATACCAAATATCAAAATATTTGATTTTTGCTTTATTAAATATCAACTTGCCAACTTGTTAAATAATGATCATTACACTTTAATGATATTTTCAACTTAGTCAACAATGGCAACTTAGTCATTAAAACAAATATCTAAACCTTAAGATATTTATATTTTAATTAATTTAATCATTTAACAATTAAATAATTAATTAATTAATTAAATACAAATATATTAAATATATGTATTATATTTACATTAAATATTAAATACATATATTCATTTATGATATTATTCAAATATCTCAATTTGACAATTAATTAATGTGTATTTGAATTAATCAAGTATTAAATGCAAATACACAAAAATTAAGGAAATGACTATCGGGTCCCTACACATGTATTTTGCGTTTAACCTTTAAACGACTTTATAAATAATCAATATTATTTATTAATGTTGCCATAGTGCTCTACGAGTATATTTCATTATTGAGACTCTCTAGATTCAGGCATATCCGTCACGAAATCAAATTTCGTGTCCATAATTTATCCACCCGTAAATTATGACGATCACGGATAAACTCGCTGAATCATACAGGTAGAGGTCATGGCAAATGTATAATTCCTCCGTCACAGGTATCCGGATAAATCCCAGAGATATAGATGTAAACGTCAAATCTCTATGAGGATTATCCAGTCGACTATTCTATTAGCAATCTCAAAAAGAATGTTTAGAACTAGCTTCTAAACTGTACCACGTGCCCATGGTTTTATCTGATTACTAATCATATGGACTACCTATGCTCTGATACACAGAACTCACAGATCATATCTTGATACACATAGGACACCCTGAAGATCTATCTACACCCAACGAACAGGCGGAGGTCTGATCTAAATAGATCGGTGACGTGACTGCCATCTAAGTGTAGAAGATGTCTCATGTGCCCACAATGGCATCTTAAGTCTAAGAATCACAAATGCTACTTAACCCGTGAAGATTCTTATTGACGTTGGTGTACCATCCATTAAGAATCTTCGGTGAGTCGTTCAGTGTTTATTCGCTATAAACACCTACACGTCTATACTAGTCTCCAAGACTTATAGTTCATTGAGAAACCATTGGAATCATATATTCCAGTATACGACATGTACTGGTCTCAACGGGTTTACTATACTGACCAAGTAGTGTAAACCTTGACCAGGAACAGTCTGAGAATGACAACGTCATGATACTACTCAATGTCTGTTGCGACGCTTTTGCAACAGTACCATGACTGATCATTCTAAGGTCATTACGTCTTTACCATATTAAAAGATACATTATATTAGAGAAACTGCATATAGTATTCATAATAATAAAGTTTTACATAAGTATTTATAAATAAATACAATCGGGAATTGGCGCTCTGAGCACCAACCCCAACAAAATCTCCCACTTGCTCTAGTGCCAATAACGATTGTATCTAATACCCATCGACTCCACGTGTTTATCAAACAACTTCAGAGGTATGGCCTTCGTCAGCGGGTCTGCTACATTATCTTCATTCGTTACCTTGCACACAAAAATATCCCCTCGCGACACAATCTCTCGAATGATGTGGTACTTGCGTTCCACATGCTTCGACTTCTGATGCGCCCTTGGTTCCTTTGCTTGCGTAATGGCTCCAGTATTATCACAGTATAACGGAATCAGATTCTCGATACTTGGGACAACTCCCAATTCTGTGATAAAGTTCTTTATCCACACAGCCTCTTTTGCAGCTTCAGAAGCTGCAATATATTTCACCTCAGTGGTGGAATCTGCTGTTGATCCCTGTTTGGAACTCTTCCAACAAACTGCACCTCCGTTAAGGGTAAATACGAATCCAGATGTAGACTTTCTATCATCGGGATCCGATTGGAAATCGAAATCCGTATACCCGCTAACTTGCAGTTCGTTTCCTCCATAAATTATTAACTTATCCTTAGTACCTTTAAGATACTTTAGGATATGTTTAATGGCCATCCAATGGTCATTACCTGGATTGGACTGATATCGACTAGTTACGCTAACAACGAAACTGATATCAGGCCTCGTACATAACATGGCATACATTATGCTACCCAAACACGAAGCATAAGGTTGGTTAGACATTCTAACCTTCTCATCTTCTGTTTGTGGAATCATCTTCTTTGAAAGATGAATCCCATGTCTGAACGGTATGTTTGCAGTCTTACAGTTACCAAAATTATACCGTTCTAAGATCTTATCTATGTACGTTGATTGGGATAACCCAATCAGCCTCCTTTGTCTATCTCTATAGAGTTTTATCCCTAAAACATAGGAAGCTTCTCCCAGGTCCTTCATGGAGAAATTCTTACAGAGGTAAGCTTTGACGCTTTGTAACATTCCTAAATCATTCCCAATTATTAGGATGTCATCAACATATAGGACTAAAAATACGACCTTGCTCCCACTGGCCTTCTGATACACACAGGATTCTTCCGAATTCTTGAGAAAACCAGACAATCTAATAATCTCGTCGAATCAAAGATTCCAACTTCGTGAAGCTTGTTTAAGTCCATAAATGGACTTCTTAAGCTTACATACCATACCCGAGTTTTCGATGGACGCAAAACCTTCCGGCTGTTCCATATAGATTTCTTCATCAAGAAATCCATTTAGAAAGGCCGTTTTGACATCCATTTTCCAAATCTCGTAGTCATCATACGCAGCTATAGAAAGCAAAATCCGAATAGATTTAAGCATTGCTACTGGTGAAAAAGTTTCATCGTAGTCGACGCCAAGTCGCTGCGTGTAACCTTTTGCTACCAGTCGGGCCTTGTAAGTATCAACCTTACCGTCAGTCCCTCGCTTCCTTTTATAAACCCATTTACAACCGATAGGAACAATTCCTTCGGGAAGCGGAACCAAGTCCCAAACTTGATTCTCATACATTGAGTCTATTTCGGATTTCATGGCACTTTGCCATTTCACGGAGTCAATGTCCAACATCGATTCTCTATAGGTGAAAGGATCAGTCTCTTCTACTAAGAGAACATCTAGACTCTTTTCTTGTATCAAATACAAATGTTCAGGAGGTCTATATACCCTTTCCGACCTACGGAGTGTGTATGTTGAAGGTCTTTCATCTACTTGAACTTCAGGTTCCTCCGTTGGTTCGTTGTTTTCAGGTTGGACTTCATCAAGCTCAACCTGTCTATGATTACCACCTTCTGACAAAAATTCTACTTCTAGAAATTTTGCGAAGCGAGCTACGAACACATTTCGATGCTCGGTATCATAGAACAGATATCCTCTCGTATTCGAAGGATATCCGACAAACCTAAACTTTTTCCCTCGAGGCGAAAGTTTATCTTGCTGAGTCACCCTGACATAAGTAGGACAACCCCAAACCTTAATGTAACTAAGATTTGGTCTCCTACCGAACCATATCTCATACGGTGTCGTATGAACAACTTTTGAAGGAATCTTATTCAAAAGATGTGCAGATGTTAAAAGAGAGTAGCCCCATAAATAATAGGGCAAATCTGTGAAACTCAACATTGATCGGACCATATCCAATAAAGTCTGATTTCTCCTCTCAGACACTCCATTGTGTTGTGGAGTACCTGGAGGAGTACATTGAGCGAGAATCCCATTCTCCTTCATATAATCCATGAACTCACCACTCATATATTCGCCGCCTCGATCGGATCGAAGGCATTTAATTTATTGACCAGTTTGTTTTTCTACTTCATTTCGGAACTCTTTGAACTTTTCAAAGGTTTCCGATTTATGTCGCATCAAATACACATAACCATACCATGATAGATCATCGGTAAAGGTAACGAAGTATGAATAACCACTGTGAGCAGTTTGACTTAGTGGACCACATACATCAGAATGTACGAGTTCCAGTAAGTTAGTGGCTCGGTGTCCAACACCAGAAAATGGGGCTTTGGTCATCTTACCCTGAATACAGGATTCACAAGTTGGATAGGATTCAATGGTAAGATCTGGTATCAAACCATTCCTAACCAATAGGGTAAGGCGTTTAACGCCTATGTGACCAAGCTGCATATGCCAAAGTTCAGTATTATTAATTACAGGTAAACTACGTTTATTAAGTCCAGTATTTAAAATATATTTTTAAGTTTGCAATGTATAATGACCATGCTGGTTTGGACAACAAAGGATCTGAATATTATTTTTATCATATAAATACAAATAACTATTCTTAATATTAATACAAAAGCCTTCTGTATCCAATACAAAAAGTGATATAATATTAGCTACACATCCTGGTACAAAATGGCATTCATTTAACAAAAGTTTCATTCGGTAATGAGATCTCGCATACTCCCACTCCAACTGCATCCAAAGAGTCTCCACTCCCGAATCGCAACTGCATCTCTCCAGGCTTCAGTCTTCTACTTTCCTTCAGCAGCTGCAACGAATTGCAAATGTGAATGGGACAAGCAGAATCTAAAATCCAGCTGGATGTAACGGCTTCACAAGCCAAAGATAAATCAATAACTGGAAAAATAAATGTACCTGATGTAGATGCTCTTTCCCTCATCAGCTGGGCGATGTAGTCAGGACAGTTCCTTTTCCAGTGCCCGACTTTGCTGCAGTGATGGCACTTGTCTTCAGAAGCCCTCTTGGGCTTAGCTATCTTTGCCTGTGGTTGAGGACCGAAACCTTTCTTCTTCTTCCCTTTCTTCTTCTTTCCCTTTGACCATGTTTGGGAAGAAGCAGAGAGAGAAGTAGGTCTCGGAGGGCGAGTCGGTAATCCCTTCTTGAGGACCTCTTCCGTCGTGAGCAACATCCTATGCAGCTCTTGGTAGGTGCAGATAATCCCATTCATGTTGAAATACATCACAAACTGGCGATAAGAAGCTGGGAGCGAACCAAGAATGACACTCCTACCGAGAATGTCATTTAGAATGAGATCATGTTGCCTCAGTTGATCGATCAAATCGATCATCTGAAGAACATGTGGGCTAACAGCTTGCCCCTCAATCATGTTTCTTCCATCCAAATCAAGTATCAACACAATGAAATAACTATAGATCAAATCTAGGTCATTTAAGAGTGGGTCAACAACTCTAGATTAGCAACAAGTTTCTCAAACTTATAAAAGAATGCTAGTAAACACTTTATAAACATTCTATTGAACTCAATACATGCTCAACACTTTTCAAATCTTTCATCCACCAAAAATACAAAGAACAAAGAATAGAAAAATAAAAGAAACTCATAGCAAGAAGTCTAGAACTCAAGGATCATTTTTCTCTCTAATAGTAAGTTAGAAAAACTTACTAAAAACCAAGCTTTTTCTTGTTTTTCTTTTCTTTTCTTCAAGCTTCTTTGTTTTTCTTTTAATGGAGTATTTGATAAGTGTTTCAAGGTTATGAAACCCTAAAAGAAAACAAAACAATATATACCTACACATAAGGCCTTGGCCGAATTTGGTATATACCAAATATCAAAATATTTGATTTTTGCTTTATTAAATATCAACTTGCCAACTTGTTAAATAATGATCATTACACTTTAATGATATTTTCAACTTAGTCAACAATGGCAACTTAGTCATTAAAACAAATATCTAAACCTTAAGATATTTATATTTTAATTAATTTAATCATTTAACAATTAAATAATTAAATAATTAATTAATTAAATACAAATATATTAAATATATGTATTATATTTACATTAAATATTAAATACATATATTCATTTATGATATTATTCAAATATCTCAATTTGATAATTAATTAATGTGTATTTGAATTAATCAAGTATTAAATGCAAATACACAAAAATTAAGGAAATGACTATCGGGTCCCTACACATGTATTTTGCGTTTAACCTTTAAACGACTTTATAAATAATCAATATTATTTATTAATGTTGCCCTAGTGCTCTACGAGTATATTTCATTATTGAGACTCTCTAGATTCAGGCATATCCGTCACGAAATCAAATTTCGTGTCCATAATTTATCCATCCGTAAATTATGACGATCACGGATAAACTCGCTGAATCATACAGGTCGAGGTCATGGAAAATGTATAATTCCTTCATCACAGGTATCCGGATAAATCCCAGAGATATAGATGTAAACGTCAAATCTTTATGGGGATTATCCAGTCGACTATTCTATTAGCAATCTAAAAAAGAATGTTTAGAACTAGCTTCTAAACTGTACCACAGGCCCTTGGTTTTATCTGATTGCTAATCATATGGACTACCTATGCTCTGATACACAGAACTGACAGATCCTATCTTGATACACATAGGACACCCTGAGGATCTATCTACACCCAACGAACATGTGGAGGTCTGATCTAAATAGATCAGTGACGTGACTGTCATCTAAGTCTAGAAGATGTCTCATGTGCCCACAATGGCATATCAAGTCTAAGAATCACAAGTGCTACTCATCCCGTGAAGATTCTTATTGACGTTGGTGTACCATCCATTAAGAATCTTCGGTGATTCGTTCAGTGTTTATCCGCTATAAATACCTACACGTCTATACTAGTCTCCAAGACTTATGGTTCATTGAGAAACCATTGGAATCATAAATTCCAGTATACGACATGTACCGGTCTCAACAGGTTTACTATATTGACCAAGTAGTGTAAACATTGACCAGGAACAGTATGAGAATGACAACGTCATGATACTACTCAATGTCTGTTGCGACGCTTTTGCAACAGTACCATGACTGATCATACTAAGGTCATTACATCTTTACCATATTAAAAGATACATTATATTATAGAAACTGCTCATATTATTCATAATAATAAAGTTTTACAGAAGTATTATAAATAAATACAACCGGGAATTGGCGCTCTGAGCACCAACCCCAACAATGTCAGGATGGCTCAGCCAGATAAGCTTTCGCCTCGAGGGCAAAAATTTAGATTTGTTGGATATCCTTCAAATATGAAAGGATATTTGTTCTATGATACCGAGCATCGAAATGTGTTCATAGCTCACTTCATAAAATTTATAGAGATAAAAATTTTATTTGAAGGAGGTAATCATAGACAGGTTGAACTTGATGAAGTACAACCTGGAACCAACGAACCAATGGAGGAACCTGGAGTTCAAATAGATGAAGAGCCTTCAACACACACACTCTGTAGGTCCCAAAGGGTGTCTAGACCTCCTGAACGCTTGTATTTGATACAAGAAAAGAGTCTAGACATTCTCTTAATTAAAGAGACTGACCCTTACACCTATAGAGAAGTGATGTTGGATATCGAATCCGCGAAATGGCAAGAGGCCATGAAATCAGAGTTAGACTCTATGCATCAGAATCAAGTTTGGGACTTAGTTCCGCTTCCTGAAGGAATTGTTCCTATCGGCAGTAAATGGGTTTACAAGAGGAAGTGTGAGCCTAACGGAAATGTTGAAACCTTTAAGGCCCGACTGGTAGCTAAAGGTTACACGCAGCGACCTGGTGTCGACTACGATGAAACGTTTTCGCCAGTTGCGATTCTAAAGTCTCTAAGGATTTTATTGTCTATTACTGCTTACCATGATTACGAGATTTGGCAAATGGATGTCAAAACGGCTTTTCTAAATGAGTTTCTTGATGAATAAATCTATATGGAACAGCCGGAGGGTTTTATATCCAGCGAAACCTTAGGCATGGTTTGTAAGCTTAAGAAGTCCATTTATGGACTTAAGCAAGCTTCGTGAAGTTGGAATCTTCTATTGGACGAGATTGTTAGATTGTCTGGTTTTCTCAAGAATACGTAAGAATCCTGTGTGTACCAGAAGGCCAGTAGGAGTATGATAGTATTTTTAGTTCTCTATGTCGATGACATCCTAATAATTAGGAATGATAAATGAATGATGCAAGGCGTCAAAGTTTACCTCTGTAAGAATTTCTTCATGAAAGACCTGAGTGAAGCTTCTTATATCTTGGGTATAAAGCTCTATAAGGATAGAGAAAGGAAGATTATTGGGTTATCCCAATCCACGTACATAGATAAAATCTTAGAACAGTATAATTTTGCTAACTGTAAGACGACAAATATACCGTTCAGACATGGCATTCATCTTACAAAGAAGATGTGTCCGCAAAAAGAAGATGAGAAGATTAAAATGTCTAATCATCCTTATACTTCATGTTTGGGTAGCATAATGTATGCTATGTTATGTACGAGACCTGATATTAGCTACGCAGTTAGTGTAACCAGTAGATTTCAGTACAATCCAGGAAATGACCATTGGATGGCCGTTAAACATATCTTGAAGTATCTTAAAGGTACTAAAGATAAATTTATCATTTATGGAGGAAATGAACTACAGGTTAATGGGTATACGGATTCTGATTTCCAATCGGATCCCGATGATAGAAAGTCTACATCAGGATTCGTATTTACCCTTAACGGAGGTGCTGTTTGTTGGAAAAGTTCCAAACAGGGGTCTACGGTTGATTCCATCACAGAGGTGGAATATATTGCTGCTTCTGAAGCTGCAAAAGAAGCTGTTTGGCTTAATAAGTTTATCACAGAATTGAGAGTTTTCTCAAGTATCGAGAATCTGATTCCATTATACTGTGATGATACTGGTTCCATTGCGCAAGCAAAAAAAACGAGGGCGCATAAGAAGTCGAAGTATGTGGAACGAAAGTACCACATTATTCGAGAGATTGTGTCGCGAGGTGACATTATCGTGTGTAAAGTTCCCAGTAAAGATAATGTAGCAGACCCGCTCACGAAGGCCATACCTCCGAAGTTATTTGATAAGCATGTGGAGTCGATGGGTATTAGATATAATCGATATTGGCACTAGAGAAAGTGAGAGATTTTGTTAGGGTTGGTGCTCAGAGAGCCAATTTCTTATGTATTTCCCTGTAAATACTTTTGTATATATTTTATTAATGAATAAAATAAACAGTTTCTGTAATATAAATTCTTTTATTATATGGTAAAGACGTAAATGAACATATAATGATTAGTTATGATACAGTTGCAAAAGCGTTGCAACTGACATTGAGCAATATCATAACAATATCATTATTTAACTGTTCCTGGTCAAGGTTTACAATTACTTGGTCAGTAAATAAACCCGCTGAGACCGGTACGTGTCGTATATTGGGATATTGGATTCTAATGGTTTCTCAATGAACCATGAGTCTCGGGAGACTCATATAGACACGTAGGTATTTATATTGGATAAACGTTGAACGACTCACTGAAGATTCTTAATAGATGGTACACCAACGTAAAAAAGAATCTTCTCGGGTTGAGTGAGCATAGTGATTCTTCAACTTGAGATACCACTGTGGATATATGAGGTATCCTCCACACTTTGATGGCAGTCACGTCACAGATCTATTTAGATCAGACCTTCGCCTGTTCGTTGGGTGTGGACTTATCCTCATGATATCTTGTCAGTTCTATGTACAGAGCATAGGTATCCATTATGGAATTAGCAATCTGTTAAATCCATGGGCCCGTGGTACACTGTAGGAATCAGTTCTAAGTGTTATTTAAGAGATTGCTAATAGAATCGTCGACGAGATTATACCTAAAGTGATTTGACGTTTATATCTATATCTCTGGGATAATCCGAATACCTATGCCAGAAGGATTATACGTATGCAGTGACCTCGACCTGTATGGTTCAGAGATTTTATCTGTGCTCGTCATAATTTACGGGTGGGTAGATTATGGACACGAAATTGGATTTCGTGACGGATATGCCTGAACCTAGAGAGTCTCACTAATTCGATATACTCGTTGGGCACTAGGGCAACTTTTATAAATAATATTGATTATTTATAAGTCTTTTAACGGTTAAACGGAAATACATACTTTTGAGATCTTTCGGCCATTTATTAAATGTCGAATTGTGATATTTGACATTTATTATTAATATATGTATTTTGATTATTTAATGTAAATATAATACATATATTTGAGATATTTATATTTAATTATTTGATTATTTAAATATTAAATAATTAAATTAATTAAATATTTAATATCTAGTTTACTTTAATTAAGTAAACTAAATGGCTCTTTCTAATTGGTTTTCTTGGCCAATTTTGATTGGTTAAATTGGCATGATTTAATTAGATGGTTTGTGATAAATATTAATTTGATTAATGGTTTTACACCACAAATTTAAATTAAATCATTTTCCAATTAATTAAAATAAAATTGAAAAATGTGGCCATTATTTTTCCTCCAAAAATTCGGTATTTTGGGAAAATATAAAAAGCCATTTTTTGATTTTTGTTTCACAATATAAGAACCCTAAAAAATCAATTTGCAAAAGAGAGAGAGAAAAGGAGAAAGAAAGAAAGAAAGCTTGGAAAATCAAGATTTTAGTAAGTGTTTTCTTACTTTTTCCTTCATGAAAATTGTTTCTATCTTACTAAGCCTCAACATGTGTAGCTTAGTTTTTTCTCTACTCTTTTATGTATGTGATTTGATGATTGGGAACTTGGATGAAAGATGGAAGCATGTAAATTGAATTAGAATGCTTATAATTGTTCTTTAAGCTTTCTTTTTGCCATTTTGATGGCTAGTTGCCATTCTAGAGTTACTTAGCCACTCATGATTGACCTAGAATTGTTCTTGAGCTATTTCATGATGGTGAGGCTTGATTGGTGTTGTGAGAATTGAATTAAAGTATTGAATTTAATTAATTTGTTGTTAATTTTGTTAATTTGAGAAATTATAAAATTAGCGTTTTAAACCTTGACCAAATTTGGGGTTTTCATATATGTGATGATATTTAATGTATAAATGATGTATATTAAATTTGGGAATTTTTGGATTTGATCTTGACATGTTTTGAACAAAAAATGACCAAATTGCAAATTCTTGAAAGTTTAGGGACCATTCGGTAAATTCTGGAAATTCGATTTCTATGAGTTGCAAATTATATTTTCATGTATTAGACATGTATAAATAATTTTGGGATTGATTTGGAATCAATTAGAATTGTATTTGACAATTTTGGACTAAAATGATTAAAATATAAAGTTTTGGGGTAAAACGGTAATTACTGAAAAATCTGATTTTTAGGTAAAAATTTCAGTTTTTAAGTATTGAGTAATTGAAATAAATTATTTTATTTTAATTGCCCAAGAAAAATTATTGAAATCGGAAAATTTTAATTTTCCGCGTTCCGCTGCGTTTACCCGAATTACCGCCCGAAACCCCAACACAACAATCTCTATACTTAAGAGATTGTGAATTTAGTAATAACCTAATATTACAGAATTATAAAATCTTGTCGATTTTACGCTACTAAGTTAGTATCTTTACCAATTAGGCTTGGTGTTCAATTTCTCATTCACAATATATTACCAATGGCAAGCTATGCTAAATAATATGGAAATATAATATAAAATTTACAATAAAGTAAAATGATATAGTTAGAGAAATTGACACCAGAGTTTATAGTGGTTCGGCCAACTCTTTGCCTACGTCCACTTCCCCAAGCCACACTTGAAGCTTTTCACTAAGTTGAATCCACAACTTACATCGAGTTTTCCGTGGCGCACTTGTAACCAAGAGTTTTGTCCCATATGTTCATTCCAAACCTTTACACCAAGAGTTTTATCACCCAAGCTTACTATTTAAACCTTTACAATGAGTTTTGTCTTTAGGCTCACTCACAAACCTTTACAATAAACACCATTTTGAGTATACCCAGTCACAAAGGATTTCCCAACCACAAGTGTTAGAATAATGAAGTTTACAATACTACTTGGGCACTCACAAAAAATAAGAAGATTCAAGATGTGAGTTTCTACCCTAAGTATTGTAAGCCCACTACAAATGATAATAAATGTGTAGTGTGTGAGCTTTAACTATGAGAGTGTATGATAAAGAAGATTTGGTTAACTCTCTATTTTTACCTTAGAGAATATGTATGAAGGTGTTAGAGAACTTGCAAAAATGAAATAGAAACACAATTTATAGAGAAAATGAAAGCGATTTTCTACCAATATTTTACAGTCTTTAAACTTTATTAGGACCTCATTCTTTGTTTTAAGTAAGAAGATCCATACTTTTCTACTATAATCATCAACAATAGAGAGAGAATTTATTACAACCATGAGTTTGATAGATGAGTTCTTGTTGGGAAGCTCTGTCTGTGTTGTTTGCCCATCACACAGATTTCACATAAGTCCAGTGGCTTTATCTGTTCTTTTCTAAGTAACTCTTGCTTGCTTAGTACCTGCATACCTTTCTGGCCAATGTGGCCAAGCCTCAAGTGCCATAAGTTAATTATATTAGAATTAGAGACAATGGCAGAGTTTGTCTTTTCAGAGAATATATGATTGATGAGCATTAAAAAATGTACACTTAATAAAAAAGAAACAAATTATTTTACACTTGTAATTTCATTAATCTCCTTAATTTAGCACATTTGTAAAATAATAATTAAATTTATGTTTTATATATTTTTATTGTGATATTTATTTCTTATGTAGGTGAAATAATATTTTGGATGTATAACTAGAAAAATGGACGTGTCATTTAGATTTTGGAGGCCAAAAACTTAAAATGGCATTCTAACAGTGTACAATTTCAGAAATTCCAACCTTGCACAATTTTTATATTTTGGCCATAACATTTTACTCCAATATCGGATTGAGGCGATTCTAGTTCTAGATGAAAGAAGACTCAAAGATCTACAACTTTACTGTTGACAAGATTTTCTAGTTCTGATATTTTGGAGACCGAAATTGATGAAAAATCCAAAGTGTGTTATATGTAATTATTTATATATATATAAATTGGTGGAGGGTTACAATCCACCATTCGGTGGATGGACCCTCCACATGTGACTTTCTTCAATTGCAATTGTAATTTGCAATTGAAAAAATAGATGAGCGTCATCTATAAATAAGAGGATGCTCGACCTTAAAAAATCATACTTTCTTTCAATTCTCTGTAGAATTTGGGAGATAGTGCCTTGTGTGTTTTAGTTTTTCTAAAGCTTTCTTGTAATTTCTTTTTCTTTCAGTAATAAAATTATAAGTATTTTTATTCAAATTATGAGTAGCTAATTTCATTTTACCGGGATAAAAGATGAAGCTTTTAATATAAAAATATAGATTAATCTTATTTATTTTATAATATATAAATTATAATCTAATGATTAATACTTAATTTAAATTTAGATTAATTATTGACAAATTTTGTTACCGCCTATATGGTTGGTTTTATTTATTTGGCATAATTGATTACTTGACTGAACTTGTTATAGACAAATGTTATCACTGTCTTTATGGCTGATTTTATATGTTTTGGTATAATTAATTCCTGAAATAAATTAATTGGGCAATAATGAAAATTTATATATTATAAAAAATGAGATTTCTTAATTTGAAATATTAAAAATGGATCTCATAGCCCCAGTATTTTATTTTATTGTTGCAGTCAAATTTAAAAATTGTCAATCACTTCAAACATTTCAGCCTTTTTATTTTTCACTAGAATAGTTATTTTATTTTACTAAATATATTCCCTAAGGATCGACCCCAGAATTACCGAGTTATTTTATTACTTCGACACTCTTATACTTGGGAGTAAAGAATCACTTTTGAGCGTGTGAATTATGCCCCTTAAGAATATACAAACCATTTTTCTTAACTCCATTTAAGATTACTTGTTTTCCCTTTAGCACATACATGTTTCCTGGTGGGCTTTGCAGGTGAAACCTAGTTCATCTAGTGAACCTAGAGATATCAGGTTTCTTTTCAATTCTGGCACATGTGGGCTTTGTAGGTGAAACCTAATTCATCTAGTGAACCTAGAAATATCAGATTTCTTTTCAATTTTGGCACATACCTTACACCAGTCAATATTTTTATTTTTTCATCATAGAGTTTAAGTGTAATGTCTCATACCCTCTGAATTCTACAAGTGTTATCATTACCCATATAGACAGTACCTTTATATGTATTTCTAAAGTTAGTGAACCAGTCCCTACATGGGCTCATATGGAAAGATCATACAGAGTCTAGTATCCAATCTCTACTTATCTGTTCACTAGAGACGGTCAGAGTCTCTGATAGGCATATATAGCTATTTTCCGCAACCATTGTAGCATTACCTTCATTTTTCTGTTCTTTAAGAAATTTATAGCAGTTTTTCTTAAGGTGTCCCTCTTTCCCACAGAAGTAACATTTCTTTCCACTATTTTTATTTTCATTCTTTTTATTCTTTTTCTTTCCCTTTAACTCTTGATTGTTTGGTGGATTATTATTCAGACCAGTTTCATTCCTTTCATTTTTTCCCTTAGCAAAGAGATTAACTCCACATCTTTTAGTCAATTTGAGTTATAGTTCTATGGCCTTTATACCAGAGATCACTAAATCCAGTTTCAGGACAATACCAGTATATTGAAGTGCATTTTTAGCTACACTATATTATTCGGGTAAGGATTTTAAAAGGATCATTAATTCACTAGAGTCACCTAAGGCTTGTTCAGTGCCCTTTAATATTTGCGTTATTTTAGAGAATTCGTCAAGTTTATCATCTATGATTTTCCTGGTATCCATTTTGTAATTAAACAAGTTTCCCTTCAAGAAAACTAGATTGGGGGAAGAAACTACAGAGTATAAGGATTCGAGTTTATCTCAGAGTTTAATGGTGGTATCCATACCATCTACCTTTCTTATGACACTGTCAGCAAGATGAAGAAAGATTCTATTGTAGGCTTCTTCCAGTATTTCAGCCTTCACGTCATCTTCAATATTGGGTGACTTTTTTTGGGTTCGGCTCCAAGGCTAATGCCACCTTGTGGTGTGAAATGAGTACCTTCATTTTTTTCTTCCAAGTGTTAAAATCCTCTTTTCCATCAAAGACTCCAACTTCAAGCTTTTTTGTTGAATTTCGACTCATTCAGAGTCAGGTTCTTTCTTTATTTTTGAAAGTCAGCCATAGAGTTATTCTCTGTTCAACCTTGCTCTGATACTATTGTTGGGTCTTATCGTTTGGTACCCAACACTAAATCGTGTTTCAACAAGTAGATAAAACTTTCAAGAATGACCAAGAACTGCATGCACACAGAAAGACATAAGATTTACCATGGTTCGTTTGAGTCAATCAGACTACATCCACGTTGAAGTCCAGAAACTATGGAGCTCATTGTACTATTATTCAAGATTGTACAAGACTTTCAGTCTTATTCCCTTACACAAACATTTCCCCATTTTTCAGAAACAGAAACCCTAGAATTCTTAAGTGTTAATCTTACAACTAGTAGACTCAGTTACAATCTTCAACTCTCAAAAAGGATATCAAAGATCTACTCACGATTGCTTTACAAGTAAAATTACACTAACTGATTTTGGTTTCACTAGCAGGAAATCTTTTAAAGGAACTAATGAACGAGGGCTGTGTTTTAGAAAGAGAACAACGAAATTTCCTTCTCTCAACCCTAACATTCAATTTCTATGAAGAGGAAATGGTCAGCAAAGGCATATAGGAAGCCATGTGTCTGAATCTAATGGTCAATTTTATTCCAAGTTATAACAAGCCACTTACATGACTTCAACGAGCAGAGAAGCGACAAGTCATTTCCTAAAGGCTTCACATTCTACAATATCCACCTTGAAGCTTTAGACCTCTCGTTTCCATTCATATGCATCTCATGTCAGGGCTGACTTAGTGCAGCAAGCTTCATAATTTCCATCATTGTTCATGTTGACTGCAGATTCAGCCAACCCCCACATGCAACATCCTCATGCAGTGGGACAGTTTGGTAGCAGTCGCATTTTTTATCCCCATGTCAACGAGGTTATCATCAGTTGATATTTTTCTAATCTCAATTCTACCACTTGAGACTATCTCCCTTATAAAATGATATTTGATGTCTACATGCTTTTTCTTATCATGGTGAATTGGGTTTTTACATTGGTGTATCACACTTTGACTGTCAGAATACACAACTGTCTTTCCATGGAACTGATTTATTTCAGTTAAGATTCCCTGAAGCCACATGGGTTCTTTAAACGTATCAGTTACAAATGCATATTCTGCTTCAGTTGTTGACAATGTGATAAAGGCTGCAAACTTGATTTTCAGCTGATGTAGTTGCCTCCAAGAGTGAAATAATATGATGTGGTGGATTTCCTTGAGTCTCTATCTCCTGTAAAATCAGAATCCACATACCCTACCAAATCTAACACTTTATTCTTGTTATAACATAATCCATAATCTAATGTAGTATTTATGTATCTTAACAGCCATTGTAATGCTGACCAGTGAGGACTACCAGAGTTTGACATAAATCTACTTGATAGAGATTCAACATATGACAAATCAGGTCTGGTACTAACCATGACATACATAACAGAACATATAGCATTTGTATATGACACATCTTCCATTTTAACTACCTCTGAACTAGTGCAAGGACACTGAGATTTGGACAAAATAAAGTGACTTCATAATGGCTGACTAACAGGCTTGCAACCACTGACTCCAAATCTAGATGAAATTTTATGCAAGTAGGATGACTGATGAATTTTTAGCAAATTTTTATCTCTATCCCTGTCAATGGTCATACTTAGGATTTTCTTTGCACTACCTAGGTCTTTCATATCAAATTCAATATTCAACTGTTTCTTTAGTTTACAGATTACATTCATTGACTTAGAGATTAAAAGCATATCATCAATGTAAAATAATAAATATACAGGGTATTCTTTATTAAGCATGAAATATAAACAATTATCATATTTACTTCTCATCAATCCTATGTCAAGTACAAATGTGTCAAATCTTTTGCACTACTGCCTAGGGGACTTTTGAGACCATACAAGGACTTCTTAAGCAAACACACATAATCTGAGTGAATTCTATTTATAAAACATGTGGGCTGAGTCATATATTTTCTCTTCTAGTTCACCATGTAAAAATATCGTTTTAACATCTAATTGTTCCAGCTCAAGATCATATTGAGCTACTATTGCAAGCATCATCCTAATGGTTTTGAACTTAACTACTGGTGAAAATATCTCATTGTAGTCAACCCATTCCCTATGTGTAAACCTTTTGGCAAAATGTCTGGGTTTAAATCTAATTGGGTCTCTAGTCTGTAGGCCTTCTTTAATTTTAAACAATCATATGCACTCAACTAACTTCTGGTTTTTGGATTTAGGGACCAGAACCCGAATCTGATTTTTCTTAAGTGAGGTCATTTCTTCTTCCATGGAGTTTTCCCATTCATGTTTATAGACAATATAATTTTTCCTATGATAATTGGCAATGATTTGTAAAATCTTAGTTGAAAAATAACAATAACTAAAAAGAAAAATAATAAAACGAATTTTAAACGGATAAACGAATCAATGAACTTAAATTCGTATTCAATTTCTTTAATAAGCGAATCGAATCGACCCATTTATTAAACAAATTTATTTTTCAAATCCATATTCGTTTTAAAGCAAATCGAATCGAACGAATAAACGAATCTTAACATAAATTACCACCTCTATTTGGATTGGATCAAAAATCAGATGATCAACTAGTTATTGTATCTTGATGTTTTTATAATTATAGTAATGATTTAAATAGTTTAATTGGTTCAATTCTTATAGTAAAAACAAAAGATCACGGGTTTTTCCGTTGGAAAAATCTAGGTACCTTGCATTTCACCAAGTTTCTTTCTATAAATTTGTATTCCGGCGAACCTTGGAGTGAGTGAACGGACTCAAATACAGTTGTCAGGAGGAGCCTCCAGCTTAGACATTAGGCATAGAATCGGCTAATGCATTCACTCACATCCGTTGATCACGCAATTCTCATCTTAGTTAAAATTCGTATCAAAAAATGAAATATTTATTCTCTCCTATAAATGTACTTTTTCGTAAAATCTTGTTTACTAAAAAAAGAGTAATGGTGTGCTTGCAATAATTTCTCTAAGAGATCGATTTCAAAAAATGTTCTCTCTTGATTAAATAAGTAATTTATTAAATTATAAAATCTCCTAAAAAATTAGTTCTTGAAGGAGTTATCTAGTCTCACTTTCTATCTTATTAGACCCGATTATCATTTGTCGGGACTAACTAGTTCAATTGGTAAAATCTCTTTATTGGATTAACACACATAATTAATCTCTTCCTTTAAAATAGGCAACACCTATACAAGGTAGTCTCTTGAAAGTTGAAACTACTTATTTCTAATTGGGATTTCTGAAAAAAAAAATTATCTTTAATAGCTAGCTCTTAAACAACTAATTCAAAATCAAAGCATGTATTGAAGTCCAGCAATAGGGACAATAAGGAAGTGAAAAAGAAACCAAACAAAGTGCATTTATTGGAGTGACTCAAGCACCCCCAACCACAAATATATGCTTTCAGAAAACAGTTTGCAAATAGGCAAATATAACATGGCTTGCCAGTATTACCCAAAAGATGGCCAACATTTATCTGGAAAGAAATCAAAACCATACACAACATTCTTAAATATGTTTTCAAAATACAGTGAACAGGTCTGTTAATCCATTATGAGCTTTCCTCATCAATAATCAAATTATGAGCTTCTTTATCAATAATCAACCAGTCCTCATGATAATGTGAACCCCGCTATCAGTGTCCACAACTTCACTTATCTCACCAATCTTAAGATCATATGTTGCTTCCTCAAAAGGCTTCTGCATCTGGCCTCGACCAAAAGGACCTGCAGAAATTTATATGGTGTTTCACATAACTTGAATATTTATAATGACGCAATACAAACACATCCCTGCTTTGGTGCTTGTTAATGCTAGACACATACAAAACAAGGGATGAAACTAAGTAAGCATATCATCAACATTGTCAGAAACAATTCCACCATTATTGTCAGCATGAAAAAGAATCGAAACGTGTGTTCATTATCGGCACTTAAAGAACAAATAAGAATATGGAAATCATTGATCTTCCCCAAACAGATCAGGTCATCTGTCATTGAAGATGCTTAAAAATTATGATTAATTCAATAACGTTATTACATCCCCCGAGTTCATTTTGCAACCTGGACAGAGTGCCAAGCTAAATTACTCTAAAAAATATGCACCATGCGACACTAAAGATGCACATGATGAGTCCTCTCCGGCGATATTCACAATCCACATTCACTTAAAATCTGGACCAACAAAACTGGATATAAGACCAAAACGTGCTTAACTCTTCATACATAAACTATATGTCTTGTTCGCACCAGATAATCATTTGTATACATATGATACCCAAATCTAAATCACTCACAGCAACAGGGAAAAAAAAATGCTTCAGAAGCTCAGTGTCCCGGTGAAAAAATAAGAGCAAATGGTATTACCATATGTCAAGCGAAGTCGGGGAAAACACAAGTTCATATGGACAAAACTCTAGATAGAGCACAATGGCATCAAAAGATTCATGTAGCCAACCCCCACCTAGTGGGAAAAGGCCTTCGTTTAAATTTGGATGGTTCAAAAGCACAATCTACAATATTCTTATTTTCATAGCCCATAATTAAAGCAACATGTTAGCAACAATAATAATAACCACTATTCCACAAAATTGGAGCTTTAATTGCAACTAAACAGTTAACTAAGTAAATTTTTTTCCTATACAATAAACTAAGCAATAGTTTTAATTGAATTAACATCGAAACCCTAATTTCACATCCTAATAAGCTAAACAAGAAGTCAAATTCCAAGCAGTAAACAGAAATCCAATTTTCATAAAATTAAAATTAAAAAAAAAACCCATCGAACAAATAAAAAAAAGACAGTAAGGGTTAGAAAATAAACCGAGATCGCCACCGCGTTTGGCGGAGCTGCAATCGGAGAGGCGAGAGGCGACTTCATCAAACTTGGCCTTGCCGGAAACGATGTCGTCTCGGATGGCTTTGAGTTGAGAGACGGCGCTGTCTTTGGTGGTGTTGGTGATGACTCTACCTTCAGGATCCTTCCACGAAGCCTTCCTTCGAGAGCCTTGATGCTTGATCAATATGTGAGATGCCCTCACCTGATTATTTGCCCGCGATGACATTTTGGGTTTCTTCTTGTGACTGCTCGCCTTCCGATCTGCAGATGAGATCGAACAATTCTTTCTCTTTCGATCTGACTCTATTTTAGCGGCTGCGGCTTGCGCCTTTAGCTAACAGAAGCCCAACGTTATGTGCTTTTATATTACTGGATCAAGATGATAGTGATGTGGCGTTTTGTTATTGGACCTTTCATTTTTTTTTAAAGCTTATTGGAGGGATTTTGATTTTATTAAAAAAAAATTGAAAGAAAATTGTATAAATGAGGTTAGAATACCCAATCATATATCATCACGAATGACGCGATTATAAGATCAAAAATTCAGCTCGAATAACTTCTTAGAAAAATCTAATATTCAAACTTAATTAGAATAAAACTTAATAACATAAAACATTTTGTGCACCCTATAATAGATAGAAAAATTGATTCACACCTAAAACTATTTATAAATAAGAAGAATTACAGGACAAGTATGATCTTCCCACCTTGGCACAGTTTTGGTGAATAAATATTCATAAATAAAAGAGGAACATAATAATATACAAATTCAATATAAAGACTTTTGCGTTAGTTTATATACAATCTATTTTAAGAAAATTTGATAAACCGTAAACATAAAACACTCAATATAACCATTACATTTGAAAAGGACGGTTTACACTTTTTCAGCTATCCTCACTCAGATTATGAAAAACGACTTGTCGTTTAATATTTTGATTATCTACAATGATATTATAAATAACGAACATACATTAATTAAGGTGGACAAATGAACCAGATTTTAAAAAGCCCTCCATAATTTTAAACACCGCCCATTTGCCCACCCTAGTACATTAAAACAGATCAAATCATTCACCCATTATAGCCCTGGTGCAGTAAAATTATTTTCATTGCCAATATTTGCTTAATCTCCAATTTCCAGATATTCAATCAAGCGGCACCAGGGAAAGATCCATGGGTTAAAGGCAAGACACCAGATTAAAAATACAATGTTACAGCATTCCGACAGAAGCAACAACATATACTACTCCTGATACAACTGCCGGGCAACAGGAAAAAATACAACCAATGAAATGAATGAACAGGGACAACCACTGAACCGTCTCAATTGCTAAAACTTGAACAAACAAGTTAAAAGATGGACTGAACCCAGTTCTTGGCAGCATTGACGCACCGAGTTATCTAGGAAGTACCTACACATCTCTCAAAATAGGCCAACCTTTTCTAATAATGTCTTTGATCTTAGCATCAATCTGTTTTTGAATCTTCGGAGGGCAAAGCTCTGCTGCATAGCTGTTAAGTTTTGCTGCCAGATTTGACTTCTCAAGCTCCTCTTGAGGTAAGTTTCCCATGAGATGAAGAAGGAAGGGATTTCGTTTCAACTCAAACTTCTGCAAACTCAAAACATGAAAGCTGATAAATTATTTGCAAGGTTTCTGCAAATACTATACCCTTGAATCTAACAATCAAAACCAAGCAGGGTGCGTTGGCCTGCCAGATAATTATTGATTGAAAGTCATAACTGAGGCAATAACAGCATGGGCTTGAAATTTTTTCGGAAAAGCATTAAATTTGTTTTAAAATTGCATGGTTATCGGCAAGGATACATAATGAAAAACTGTACAACATTAATGAAACTATATCCTTCTAGTGGCAACAGTGATTTCCATTCGACAAATAAAGATACTAAATCCATCTAGTTTTAATACTGCAATAGCAATTTGGCATGCCCATGATTGAAAGAAACAGAAAGACTTATCTAGGACGACAATAAGAATTTGCTGGATTCCATGATAATCACAATATGGTACTCTATGCTTCCACAACCGAAGAACTATCATATTCTTCATGGTTTTCCCTAAAAATTAGATTTGTTTCATCGATTTGATTATTAAGACATTTTTAATGTAACAAAATAATCACATGTTTGCACAAATTAATTCAAAAAAGATGGAAACATAGTGAGTGAAACAGAGAGAGAGAGAGCGCTCAAATTACAAAACCTGATGTTCAGGTTCGGCTGGAAAAAAATTTCCAAGTTGTTGAATTTGTGTAGTCACTATGCTGCTCTTCGACTTCATCTGCTCTCTTTCTTTGCTATGAGCAGCCAATCTAGACTCTTCTGTTCCATTAGTGAAAATAATGGATCTGCCGAAAAGAGATAGTTCGCGGATAAGTTTGACATAGGAAAGAGCTATTATTAAAAAAAATATGTTTTCATTTCCAAACATTTTCACCTGTATTGGTTACCCACATCAGGACCCTGCCCAAATACTTGCCTACAATCATGACCAGTCCAAAAAACTTCCAAAAGTTGCCTAAAATTTATCAGTCTGGGATCATATTCTACCTGCACAGCATCCCAAACCATATCAGAGAAGTTCCACCTTCAATTCAAGTACTGATTTCTACCTTCAGAGAAAGCTGTATAAACTAGTTAGAACATTACGCAAGTCAGTTACATCCTTTTTGAGTAAAGAAGAATAACTGGGATAGGTTGTCTAACCACTTCCACTTAATACTAAGGGAAAAGTTGAAAATGCCAGCCAATCTAGGTAATGAGAGCATAATAGAAAATCTCTTAGTAAGTGATTAAGACCAATTGGAGCCCTAGCATGCAAGCCTGATTAGTTATAAGACAAATTCGCCGTGCAACCAAAAATAATATGGATTGTGTTGTGCTGTGAAATAGTTGATGCATACTTTCATATATCTTTTTGAAGTGTCTATACCAATAGATAAAATCCACCACTAGAACCCATCTTATAGAGGATGAGCATCTATCATGTCCAGTTCATCAGCTGCATACACCAGACAAGGCCATCACCAATTTAATAATGCAAGTTTCAGTTCCCTCTACGTCCGACTGTTGTCCAACTCTAACTTCAATAGCAGCCAGATACCTAATCCAAAAGGACTACAAATGATTCATCTTCACTGGGAATAAAAAAGATGGGGCGCCCACCAATTGATTTTAACCGAGAGAAAAACTTCAGCAAGCACACTATGGAACTAGACTTACCATAAAGCAACATTTATTATCAGAATCAAGTGCAATGGAGTAGGAAGTACCCCTCCTTTAGAAACCATCTCAATGTTCCATCATATGCTATCAAAATCGAATGAATAATGGATTATAAAAATCACAAGATTTGATGAATCTCAGCCGACAGATAAAGATAATAAAAAAGGCTCGAGAAAAAACTATAAACAAATAGATAATTAAGAAAACTAAAAAGTTCAAATTCTCAATTCCACGACTCGGTGATCAAAGGCTAAAACACACTACAAGGAATCAAAGGCAGCTTAGTGGAACATAACACTACTAACTATATAATCTTTCACTCTGTATCAATCACCATTGAACGGATGGCTAAATTATGAGCCAGATTTTTCATAGCGACAAATATATAAATCAGCTATATATTCAAAGAACAAGTTATATAGTATGATCAAAGAAGAAATATAAACAGATGCATAAAATCAAGGAGAATTATCAATCACATACGTAATGTTTGAAACATTATCAAAAATACACAAATCCTGAAATTATTTTCATCAGTCTTTTCAATGATTCAATCTTGAATATACGATTAAAATATATATATAAACATTGAGTATACATCATAGGTAGACGTTTGCTACACTTTTCAATCGTACGAGAGAACAAAGTTACAGGATTTGTGTATTTTTTGAATATGTGTCAATATTGGATAAACGATTGATAATTTCCTAAAAAAAATATTCCAAATTCAAGAATAAGAAAAAACATAACGAGGATCAAGAATTAAACCTGTACGGACTCGGCATGGTCGCCGAGGCTCCGAAATTCGGGATTGGCCTTGGATCCGCCAGCGTAGCCGACGGTGGTCCTTACGACACCGTTTAAGCAGCCGAATACGGATTCCGATCTCCAGAAGCTACCAAGGGCGAAAACCGCTGTTTTTAGTTGCTGGCTCGATTCATCATTGACGGTGGTAGAGATCCGATCCGGCAACCGAATGCAAAATGCTGTATCAGTTGATGAAATGGTGATTACAAGAAGACAGAGGAAGGAAACGAGCTGATTTCTCTTTGAGAGAAGCATTTTGAAGGGAACGTCTCAATTCTCTCTGTGTGAGCGTGTTATCGGGTCGGTTGAGTATCCGGGAGGCAACGAAGGTGCGTCAGTTTTTTGGGGCAATAATTTTTTATTTTAAAATATAACGAGTCCCATGTATTATAAATAAAAATTATTATTTTGAATTAGTAGGTGCAACTATACTTACCATAATTTCAGTTTGAAATCGAAACCGAACTGAAACTGAATCGGGAAGAATAGATCGGTTTCAATTCCAACCGATTAATCGATTTTTTTGGTTCGGTTAAAGTTTTACCTTAATCGAATCGAAAAGAATCGGACTTACCGAGTTATTTTATTACTTCGACACTCTTATACTTGGGAGTAAATAACCACTTTTAGAGCGTGTCAAGTTTTTGGCGCCGTTGCCAGGAAATACAATTTAGTAGATATAATAATTTTTCTTTATTTTATTTTCATTTTATTTTATTTTTCTTTTGTAGTTTAGTTTTTTCTTGTCATTTATTTCCTTTTTGTATATATTGTTTTTGTTTTTGTTTTATTTTTGTTTAGGTTGCATGAGATGCTGGTTTCGATCATCCAGCGGAAGATTAAACAAAGATTCTCCATCACTTTCATCATGACAAATCCACCTGCTCGAATTGAAAATCCAGTAGATCAGGAAGAAAACGAGTCTCAGCATGGCGATCATAATCATCCAAGTGATGGAGTTGGTGCTTGGAGTGCCAATCTGAATTATATATTTTATTATTTATTAATAAAATAACTATATTTTCCATTTCATACCTTATTAATGATATTGTCATTATGCGTATTAGATTGATGTATAGATATGTTAAGAATGACATCGACCTTAGAATAGTTTTGACACTAGGTGTAAACTATTCTTAAAGTAAATATTCATAGTCGTTGGTTTTGGAATACGGTCGAATTCCTATAACCTAGAAGACTAGTACATGTCGTATATTGGAATTGGAGTTCCAATGGTTTAACCCGATGTACCATGAGTTTTGGAAACTCGTATAGACATGTGGATATTCGTTAAAGCGAATACTGAATGACTCACATGTGATTCCTAATAGTTGGAAGTACACACAACCGTCAATAAGAATCTCCTCGAGTCGAGTAGAATATGTAATCCTTTGACTATAGGATAACATTGATTTTGTGTGAGATCCTCCACACATTAATGTCATGTATATCAGAAACCTTTCATGGTCTGGCCTCTAGATGTTCGTTGAGTGTGGACCGATGCACTCAGTAATCAAGTGCGAAGTAAAATAGGATCTGTCGGCCCATATGTGTACCATAAGGGGTTTAGGTATCCATGTGAGTAAAGTCATGATTCTTAAATCTTTGGCCAAAGTCGATCACCTAGGGTGGATCGCATCAATTATGAAGAATCGTGGACATATCGACATGAGATGTGCATCTCGGAAACTTGACGGTATATTCTATGTTTCCTAAGCACAACTCAGATAGCCTACGACAGAGGGATTGTTAAATATATGTGATGACCTCGACTTGTATAGTTCAGAAAGGTCATTCGTGTTCTTCACGAATTCAGAGGTGGCCGAATTGCATACATATTAGCTACGTTTATATGACGAACGTGTTTGAACTTAGAGAGTCCCAATATGAAGTGTACTTGTTGAGCACTTGAGTAACCAATTATTTTTGATAAAGATAATATTCGATATTATAATTATCAACTAAGATAATCAAGTGTTATTGGATAACATTGATTATTTACTTTGACCTAATTGGATTAATTGGATTAATTCTGTAATTACACAACGGCTTAATTGTAAAATCATAATTATCTCTACCATTTGAGGATATTATGGTAATTGTAAGTATGTAATAATATGTGGTTTTGGCTTGATTTAATTAGACTAAATCAATGTGGCAAACATTTAACTAATCCATTTCCTAATCCTTAGCTTGATTTAATTGGATTAAATTAAAGTGGGAGACAATGGAGATTAGTCACACCTAATTATACATATTTGGACAAATTAGATTAAGCCTACTTAAAAGTTGATTACAACTTTTATTAATTAAAAATTACCTAAGTTTTGCTATAAATATCAAGCTTTAGGAAGGTTTTAATTACAAGTACAAATACAAGCAAATTCTTAGAGAAATTAGCCTAAGTTAGAGAAGTGTTTAGATAAACTTGTGAGGTCTCTAAAACATTTCAATTAGGAGAAATCAAGATTAGATCTTGAAGTGAAGCTTGCTAGCATTGAAAATCAAGGTTGGATCTTGAAGTCAAGCTTACACTCTTGGAGGTTCTCCAACAATTTCAACAAAGGAGAAGTAGATTGGATCTTGTAAAAAGCTTATTAGGTAATGTTTGATCTTCTCTAAAATTATGTTCATTTGTGTATTAAATGCATGATCACATAGTTTAATGTTGAATAAGGCTAATCAATTATGTTAAGATAATTTAGAAGTATAACACAACATGCTTATAATTTAGGTCAAATATGTTCATGTTGGACATGGAACAATTAATAAGAGTTTTGAACTCTAGATTAAAGCTTAGAGCTATGACTACCATTCTAGAATCACTTGACCACCTTTGGGTGACCTAGAATTGTTCACGAGACATTTTTTATTGGGATTCTAATTTGGTTTGTGTATTGGATTCAAAATTTACGCAAGTGCGTATTTAGAATAAATTTATGTTTTTGTAAAAATATTTGATATTTTGAAAAACTTGATTTTTATTCTATAACATGTGTTAATGTTGGTTTTGAAATTAAAAATTAATTTTGGGTATTTTTGAAGTGTTTAGGGAGAACCGTAATTGATTATGGTAAATCACCATAATCCATTCAGCTCACTGGAAAGTGAGCTGAATGATTTGCAAATGAAAAACAAAAAAGGGTGATCAGTGCTACAGTGCACGCGTAAAATTTTTTTCGCTCGTTCTTGAGTTTTTGGACTTCGATTCAGTCCCGGTTTTTTTCCTATACACTCGTAATGGAAAATAGTATTTCATTGAATAATATAAAATTACACCCATACTTGATATCCATGGGTTAGACCCATTTCCGCTGCCCCATGCACCGATCCGCCCTAGGGGTTCCACAACTGCCCCAACACCAAGGACATTAAGAGAATTCATGAATCATACAAGGACGGGATCACCATCTTGCATTGGTTTCCCTCCAGATGCATCACATTTCAATTTCAAACCAGGTATCATCCAACTTTTACCCACATTCCACGGTCTTGAATCAGAAAATCCTTATCAACACTTGAGGAAATTCGAAAAGGTATGTAATACTTGCACATATCAAAATTGCAGCATGAACATAATTCGACTTAAGTTTTTCCCTTTTTCTTTAAAGGATAAAGCTAAAATTTGGCTGCAAAACCTTAAGTCGGGATCCATTAGAACATGAGATGATTTGCAAGAACTGTTTCTAAAAAAAATTCTTCCCATCACATGACAAACTCCTTTAAAGAAGAATCATAACTTTCACACAATGGTCGGAGGAAACAGTTTACCAATGTTGGGAGAGATTCAAAGAGATGTTAAATATTTGTCCGCATCACGGGTTTGAAACATGGAGGATGATTGTCTATTTCTATGAGGAATTAACACCCTAAGGTAGACAAATAGTGGAAATGATGTGTAATGGTGAGTTTAGGGACAAAAGTCCCGAAGAAGCACTTGATTACATATCATACATAGCAGAGAATGCACAACACTAGGACACAGTTGGCACTTATGAGTCACCTATCAATCCACAACCATCTGGTAGAGGTATGTTTAACCTTATGGAAGATCATGATCTTTCTGCTAAGTATGCATCTCTAGCTAAAAAAGTTGAGGCACTAGAAATAAAGAAGAGTGATCATGTTAAATCTGTTCAAGAAGTCATATGTCAAATTTGTAATTCAAATGAACATGTCACACAAGTTTTCCCAACCTTGCCAGCTCTACAAGAATGTCTCAATGACCAAGTCAGTTCCATAAAAGTTGATTAGAACTTTTATTAATTAAAAATTGCATAAATTTTGTTATAAATGCAAGTTTGAGCAAGTTTTTAAAAAAGACAAAGTAAACTAAAACAAGCATTAAGTAAAAGAAAGAAATATTAGCCTAAGTAAAATTTTTATAGGAGAACCTTTGGTAGTTCTCTACAACAACAAGGAGAAAAAGATTGGATCTTCATATCAAGCTTGCTAGCTTTTGAAGTTCTCTATAACAACAATGAGAAGAATATTGGATCTTCGAATCAAGCTTGCTAGCTTTGAAAGTTCTTTACAACATTTCAATAGGGAGAAGAAAATTGGATCTTGGAATTAAGTTGATCATCTCTAAAGCTATGTTTTCATTAGTAAGTTGTTATCATTAATGAAACATATAATGGTGTATTATGTATTAGATATATAATAACATAACTTGATGTTGAAATTAGGCTAATGAATTGTGTATGGATGCTTTGGAAGCATAAATACAATATGTTTGTAATTGGGTCAAAATGTTCATGTTGGACATGGAACATAAAATTAGAGTTTTGAACTTTAGATGATAGCTTAGAGCTATGGATACCATTCTAGAATCAACTGACCACATTTGAGTGACCTAGAATTGTTCATGAGTCATTTTTTTTTTATGAGATTTTATTTTGGTTTATGTTTTGATTTAAAGAAATGCACATATGTATTTAGAATACATGTATGTTTGTTGTATAACATGTGTTGATGTTGATGTTAAAATTGGATTTTTGGTGTATTGGAGTGTTTGAGAAAATTGGAAGTGTTTTGGATTGGATTCAAGGAAAATTTTCTCACAGCCAATATTTTACACAGGACAGTATCGCGACTCCTAGAGGTGTTCACGGGTCGGGTCGGGTCACGTGGATGTTGTTGGACAATTATGACCCATAGCGTCACTATTTGTAAAAGACATTGTGGTTTTTGTACAAATTAACTATGTGACAATGGAAATTGCTATTTTATCATTTTGTAATTAGATTACTTATATATATATAAATGATAAAAGTCCTTATGATTAGTTCCGGATTAATAAGATATGAGATGATATCAATCCACAAAGGTTTAATCATTAAATATCCATAGTCTTAGTATTATCGAGATTGGACATCGATAATGCGGAATAGACTAGTATTGCACTTGTGCGCGTTGTGGGAGCATAACGACATACTTCTCATATATTTAAGTATTGGATACTTATGCAAGTGTGATAGGAGGTTGTGTTTACCGATGGTACGGGAACAGCTTCGCTCTGGATAGACCCCGCGGAATCCCATTGGTAGTATGACTATGTGTCTATGGGAATCCACATCAGGGTAGGTGTATTTGGTCTTAACCTGAGACTTGCATCGCTAATACTTGCGACAATCAATACGCTTTAGTTTTGGTCGTCCGGGATTTTAACAGGTTCTGTGTACGCCTCTTATGGGTTTATTGAGAATCGTAGTGTATTGGGTGTGATGTCAAGACGGAAGTATCCCTTCAGTCATATGGAGATGATGATCACGCAGGGATACAAAACCAGTTCTCTATTATGTTACAACTATTGGGATAATATGACAAGGTCATGATTATCCGATTATAGAGACTAGTTGCTTGTGATCCGATATATACTTCGTACGGGGCAGACACTATTCCAGCCCCAGGCCTTGCATGTGACATCAGATACTGGATCGTAATATGCAATACTACGTATACTACGCCTGACAAAGATTATATATTCCTTAAAGAATATTTCTGGAGAATTGGGTAGGCACGACGCTTTGCTAGAAGCCAACCATGTCTTGTAAATCGGTAAAAACGTGGTACTAGGTACGCACGTGTTCGGATAGTCCGACGACCAGATTTACTGCCAACATATCCAGAGATCTCATGGGTCGCTTCCCGAAGATTCACTGATGACGTATGACTCGAACATAATTAATCTGAGATTAATTAGAAGAGAGATAAAATTAATCTAGGATTAATTACGGTGAGAATTTATCTGGGATAAAATTCAATTAATAGAGAGAGAACGATTAATTTGGAATTAATCGATTAAATAATATATTCGATATATTAAATGAAATTAGATTTCATAATGGAATTAAAATTGGATTTTAATTCGGGCGAACGAATTAATTCGCGAGCGACTTTAATAGTAATTTTTCTAGGCATAATTATTTAATTAAATTTGATTTAATTATGTCGCAACGGAAAATTCGTTAATTCGGAATTAACGAACCCGAGTCCGGAATATGTTTCCGGGCGCACTGGGATTTTGAATCAAGTGGGGCCCACCACTTGTCACATCACCTAGTCAACTTTATCAACTTTTGGTTGATAGAAGTTGGTGAGATTTTTTGGTTAGCTTGTTTCTTACACAAGCATTATTAAAATTGATGTGTAAGTGACATATACCAACTTTGGATTTTGGTATTACTTTACATTGATTTTTGAAATCAAAAACACTTCACTAATTTTTCTCTTCTCTCACCATTGGGCGTGAAAAGTATTCTCCCTCTCATCTCTTCTACTTTGCCGTGAGTTACAAAGACACAAGGGGAAATTTTGTTGCAATATTTTCCAAGAGCTAGCACTTAAAGAATCATACAAAGGTGATAGGGAAACTTTTCCCACTGAGTTTGGAATCAAACTTCAAAGCTTGGAGCTACACCCATCATTCAAAGAGGAGATTAGAGCAACTTTAAAGGAACAAAATTTTTGTTCTCAACACATCCACTCAACCGATCAAAGTGAGTATAATTTCTGCTACTTCTTTGCGTATTCACACATGTTTTATGCTTAAATGATCTTAGGATTGACCTTAGAAACCCAACAATGGTATCATGAGCCGATTTAAGCATGAAATGAACTTAGGGTTTATAATCTTGATTTTGGGGATTTTGTGATTTAAGCATTATATCTTCAAATTGATGGTTTGGATAAGCTTGGATGATGTTAAATTAGATTTATGCATCTTAATATTTGAGAAAATAAATTGGATTAATTTTCCCTATATTTGCTTAACTTGGCCGAGATTTAGAAGCCCTTTATGTCATGGTGATTTTGATTTTTTAAGACCATTGGATGTGTTTAAAATACTTAGATATATTGATTTGTGATTTAATTGGATTGAAATCAAAATTGATATAAAAATCTCATCATTGCCGTGACTTGTAGAGCATGTAATGAGGTTGATTTTGCTTCAATAATGTTGGACATGTATTGAATATGATAAAACATGATTAATTATGTAAATTGGTATTTTGGAAATGTTAATTTGAATAATTAATTATGGCTATACACTTTAATTAAATAAATTATGATATTTGGAATATTAGAATTTAATTAATTAGGCTTAATTTGGAATTAGGCTAAAATTATTATATTTGGGCCTTATGGGCTTGGTTGGGCCAAATTGGTTTAGGACAATTGGATTGGATCCAAATTGGGCCTAAAATCATACCATTAAGTCCAAATATAATAAATGGGCCTTTAAATAATTAATTGGGCATAATGGGCCAAAATTAATTTTATGGCAAATTGTGATTCCTTATTGGGCTTTGGTTGCCAAAGTCCACGCCTTAAGAAATAAATTGAAAGCCCATTGGATTTTAATTAATTGACATTGGATGTTAATTGGGCTTTGAGACCCATTAATATTAGATTTAGAATCTAAATCGTAAAGGCACATTAAAAGTGTAATTATTTAATTTGGAATTAAATAAAGAATTAGTATTGAATACAAATTAAATTGGATTTAAAATTGTAGTTCAATATAATTAAAGAATACACACTTTGAGTACTTATTCTCAAACGAGTTGGAAGCGCGCAAATCAAATCGTTATTTGAACATTGGATGATCACTTAATTCAAAGATTAATTAATTGGATTAGATTGATTGAATAACATGCTTTGTGTGAATATGTGAATGTATTGTATGAATAATGTATATCAAATGGATATTAGATGGGTGAGGGCAATTTTGGAAATTATTGTAATAAATTTAGAATTTATTAAATTGGACCTGCGTGTCCAGCCTTTATCTCTCGACTCTTTGTAATTCTCTTCTCACCAATTCCCCTCAATGTCAATGAGGTTTCTTTATTGTATTATGTTTGTTTAAGTGAATTAGTTCCTTGTAACCATCTCTCTGAAGAATCGACACCCCAATTATACTGAGATAACCACAAGTACTTTTTATACGTAATCAAATTTTGGCACTGTTGTCGGGGAGATGGTTTACAAGCAAAATTAGCAGGTTTGCTTAGTCAACAACAAAGCGATAACTTCGTTCCACCTTTATTTTTTTATTATTTTTATTTATTTAGTTTCAGTTTTAGTTTAGATTTTGATTTTTAGTTTAGTTTCTTTTATTTTTGTTTCTAATTTTATTTGTGTTCAAGTGCATGCCTAGACTTAGGGATCAGTTTGGTAGATTTGTTAGAACTAAAGAGGACGACTCAGATACAGAAAGTTTGTTTGACAACCTTTTTGCCACACCATCTACATCTAGCACACATATCATGAGTGAGTACGAGAGACCACCCATTAGGACTATTGAAGAGTACCTTCATCCCACTCTCACATCTATACCATCATGCATAATGTTTTCCCCCTAATACACCATATATAGATTTTAAACCCGGAATGATACAATATCTCCCAACCTTTCATGATTTGGAGAATAAGAACCCTTATGTTCATATTAGGGAGTTTGAAGAAGTCGTAGCAACCTTTCGTGACCGGTTTGGGACTACGGACACAATTAGAATTAAGTTATTCCCTTTTGCCCTTAAGGATAGAGCTAAAAGCTGGTTGTATTCTTTAAGACCTCGTTCAATAGGGTCAAGGGGTGAGATGACACATGTATTTTTTTCAATAAATACTTCTCACACCATAAGGCTAATACTCTGAAAAGACATATCTCTACCTTCTCCCAGAAAGACAGTGAAAACCCTTTTTCAAACTTGACAGAGGTTTAAGGAGATGTTAGCTAGTTGTCCTCCCCATTGGTATGAGAGTTGGCATTTAGTAAGTTATTTTTATGACAGTCTAACTCCTAGAGATCGCCAATTCATTGAGACAATGTGCAATGGTGAGTTTATAAGAAAGGATCCTGATGAGGCACTTAAGTACTTAAATGACCTAGCTGAGAAATCTCACACTTGGACTGGACCCAATGCCATTGATAGCACTGATAGGACATGTCTCACTCCTTCTAGCGGAGGCATACACCACTTTAAGGAAGAGGATAGTCTTAAAGCACATGTTGAGATATTAACTAGAAAGATAAGAGCCTTAAAAGCCAAAGATAGCAAGACTATGCATGCGATAGCCCAATTAGAACCTCAATGGGTATGTTTTGTGTGTAAAGGGATTGACCATCTGGCCCAAGAGTGTCTTTTATATGGTGAGATGAGGGAAACATATGAGGAACAATGCAATACCTTAGGGATGTACAAGAAGTCGTACACACCTTATTCGGATATTTATAACCCCTGTTGGAGGAATCATCCAAATTTTAGTTAGAAACATGAGTCTCAACAGCCCACTCAAGCACCACAATCTAAAGGTTACACTTCCGTCCCGTATCACACCCTAGGAATTCATTAGAAGACATTATGTATGCATTTATAGAGGCCCACAGTAAAACCAATCAAAGGTTTGAGTCATTGATAGCTCAGGTGGTTGAAGACAATAAGGAGATTAAGAGTCAAGTCTTTAAGTTGACTAATGTCCTGAGTGTGCAAGAACAAGGAAAGTTTCCATCTCAAGCTCAACCAAATCCATAAGGGCAACATATGACACAGGCTTATCATGAGGCACCCAATGTAAAAGGTGTTAATGCCATAATCACCAGGAGTAGTAAAGAGGTAGGGATGTAGGACACCTCTAACATTATATGTGCCACTAAAGATAGTAGTGAAAATATTCCTCAAGAAGAACAAGTGCCATATATCCCAGTTCGAGTACCTTTCCCTCAAGCCCTTAGGCCTACTGCGAGAGCTACAGACCCTAATGGTGAGATCCTAGAATATTTAAAGCAAGTAAAGATTAACCTTCCTTTGTTACATGTGATCAAACAAGTTCCCATATATACGAAGGTTTTGAAGGATCTATGTGTTGGATAATTATGACCCATAACATCACTATTTGTACAGAACATGGTGTTGTTGTACAAATTAACTATGTGACAAAGAAAATTGCTCTTTTATCATTTATAATTGGATTACTTGGATATTTAAATGATAAAAGTCCTTATGATTAGTTTCAGATTAATAAGATATGAGACAGTATTAATCCACAAAGGTTTAATCATTAAATATCACTAGTCGTAGTATTATCGAGACTGGACATCGATAATGCGGAATAGACTAGTATTACACTTGTGCGTGTTATGGAAGCGTAACATAGTTCTCATATATTTAGGTATTGGATACTCATGCAAGTGTAATATGAGGTTCTATTTACCGATGGTACGGAAACAGCTTCGCTTTGGATAGACCCCTCGGAATCCCATTGGTAGTATGACTATGTGTCTATGGGAATCCGAATCAGGGTAGGTGTATTTGGTCTTAACCTGAGACTTGCATCGCTAATACTTGCGACAATCAATATACTTTGGTTTTGGTCGTCCAGGGCTTTAACAGGTTCTATGTATGCCTCTTCTGGGTATACTGAGAATATGTGTATTGGGTATGATGTCAAGATGGAAGTATCACTTCAGTCATATGAAGATGATGATCACGTTGGGATACAGAACTGGTACTCTAAGTGATATAGCCATCGGGAAGTATGACTTGGTCATGACTTTTCGATCATAAAGAGACTAGTTGCTTGTGATCCGATATATGCTTCGTACGGGGTAGACACAACTCCAGCCCCAGGCCTTGCATGTGACATCCAATACTAGATTGTAATATGCAATACTACGTATACTACGCCTGACAAAGATCTTGTATTCCATAGAAGAATATTTCTGGAGAATTGGGTAGGCACGGTGCTTTACTAGAAGCCAACCATGTCTTGTAAATCGGTAGGTACATGGTACCAGGTATATTGGGTTTCTGTTTCTAGGTTAGTCCTAAGATCATTCAAGCATAGAAATCATGTGAATACTCATAAGAAGTATGGCGGAATCATACTCACAAATATCGGCTTTTGCGATGCGAGGAACAACAAAAATTCTTCAAGCTTTTCCTCCAAGGTGCTAACGGCAATGGCTCCTCATTGTGCTCCATTTGTGTTCTTCAAGCTCCAAGCTTGGTGTGTGGATTCCATGCCCATGGGTAGGTTTCCCTATCACCTTTGTAAGACTCCTAATGTGTGCTAGCACTTTGGAAATTTTGCCATAAAGTTCCCTATTCATCTTCTTCTTTCTCGTCATTTTGAGAAATTTTTGAGAGACAAATTGGCCCAAGGCCGAATGGTGAAGAGAAGAAAAGAGAGAGAAGAAAGTCAAGTGTGTTGGTTTGTGTTTCTAAAAAAATTACCAAAAATTGAATTCCAAAATTTGGTATATGCCTTTCAAAAAGGTCAACCAATTTTCGAGCCAAAAATGGCAATAAATGCCTACAACAACTCACATCACTATTCACATCAATCAATGATGACAAGCATCACTTCACTGAAAGTGATGTGACTTCCCTCACTTGATTGACTAGTGATTTGACGATTGAAGTGACTCGTGGGCCTCACTTGAATTCGAAATGCGAGTGGGCCCGCAAACACTCCCGGGCTCGGGTTCGCTAATTCCGAATTAACGAATTTTCCGTTGCGACGTAATTAAATCAAATTTAATTAAATAATTGTGTCTAACAAAATTACTATTCACATCGCTAGCGAATTAATTCTAAATTAACTCGTTCGCCCGAATTAAAATCCAATTTTAATTCCGCGTCGAAATCCAATTTCGTATAATATATCGAATATATTATTCTATCGATTAATTCCAAATTAATCGTTCTCTCTCTTTTAATAATATTTTATCCCAGATAAAATATCTCTGTAATTAATCCCAGATTAATTTTCTCTCTCAATTAATTAATCCCAGATTAATAAAGTGCGAGTCATACATCATCAGTGAATCTTCGGGAAGCGACCCATGAGATCCCATATATGTTGGCAGTAAATCCGGTCGTCAGACTATCCGAACACGTACGTACCTAGTACTACGTTTTTAGCGATTTACAAGACATGGTTGGCTTCTAGCAAAGCACCGTGCCTGCCCAATTCTCCAGAAATATTCTTAAAGGAATATGTGATCTTTATCAGGCGTAGTATACGTAGTATTGCGTATTACGATCGAATATCGGATGTCACGTGCAAGACCTGAGGCTGGAATTGTGTCTGCCCCGTACGAAGCACATATCGGATCTCTGGTAACTAGTCTCTATATCGGATAATCATGACCTAGTCATATTATCCCGATGATGGCAGTACATAAGAGAACCAGTTCCGTATCCTACGTGATCATCATCTCCACTATGACTGGAGTGATACTTCCGTCTTGACATCACACCTAATACACTACGATTCTCAATATACCCAGAAGAGGCGTACACAGAACCTGTTAAAGCCCTGGACGACCAAAACCAAAGTATATTAATTGTCGCAAGTATTAGCGGTGCAAGTCTCAGGTTAAGACCAAATACACCTACCATGATTCGGACTTCCATAGACACATAGTCATACTACCAATGAAATTCAGAGGGGTCTATCCAGAGAGAAGCTATTTCCGTACCATCGGTAAACACAACCTCCTATTACACTTGCATGAGTATCCTATACCAAAATATATGAGAACTATGCTGTTAAGCTCCCACAACGCGCACAAGTGTAATACTAGTCTATTCCGCATTATCGATGTCCAATCTCGATAATACTACGACTAGGGATATTTAATGATTAAATATTCGTGGATTGATACTGTCTCATATCATCTCAATCCGGAACTAATCATAAGGACCTTTTATCATTTATACATCTTGGTAATCTAATTACAAATGATAAAATAGCAATTTCCTTTGTCACATAGTTAATTTGTACAGCAACACCATGATCTGTACAAATAGTGATACTGTGGGTCATAATTGTCCAACAATCTCCCACTTGGCCTATAGCCAATCACTCAAGTGTCTTACACCCGAACTATGTACGGTTCGCTCAAATTTCTACTGAGGAAAGACTTTCGTCAGCGGATTTGCAAGGTTATCATCTGATGCGATTTATTCGATCATCATATCGCCACGATGTATGATCCAAACGAATCAGATGAACAGTTCCAAGAACCCAATGCTTGCTTCAATCCATAAATGGATCGAATTAACTCGCAAACCTTGTTTGCTCGTTTTGGTACGACAAAACCGTCAAGATGTTGTAAACATCCTCCAAAAGGTTTCCGTTTAAGGAAAGCGATTTTGACGTTCAGCTGCCATATTTCATAAATGAAACATGCAGTATCAGCAAACATTATCCAAATGGATTTAACCATGGCAACAAGTAAAAGGTTTCTTCGTAATCGACACAATGTTGATAACGATACCTTTTCGCTACAAGCCTAGCTTAGCACGTTGTATGTTGCCATCCATGTATGTCTTCCTTGAAGACTTATATAGTACCAATAGGCACAATGCCTTCCGGTACATCAACCAGTATCCAAACATAGTTGGTATACATGGAATCCATTTCGGATATCATGGCACTTTGCCATAATAGGGAGTCGATAACTTGTATCACTTCCTCATACGTAGTCAGTTCGTGTTCCTCAATGAGATTGACATCTTTATGAGGTGAGATCAGAAACCCATACCCCCAGGTTATTTTCTGACTCTCTTCGAATTACGTGGTTCTTGTGTATTCGAAGATTATTGGTATAGTTTCATCCTTGATGAACTATTCGTGTTCCATTAAGGAATCGGTGCCTGGAAAAGTATTACTCCGATTTTCATCGAGTTTTACTTTCCTCCCACTTACCACTGCATATAGGTATTCCTAAACTGATAATGATGTGGGTCTCGACCCTGGGACTCATCCCCAAAATTGCTGATGATATGTGTGGGCCTCGACCCTGGGACGCATCCCAAAACTGCTATTGATGTGTGGGCCTCGACCTTGGGAAGCATCCTAAAATTGCTATTGATGTGGGTCTCGCCCCCAAACTGACACTGATGTGGGCCTCGCCCCTAAACTGACACTGATGTGGGCCTCATCCCAAACTGATACTGACGTGGGCCTCGCCCCAAACTGATACTGATGTGGATGTGGGCCTCGCCCCCAGATTGACATTGATGTGGGCCTCGCCCCTAAACTGGCACTGATGTGGGCCTCATCCCAAACTGATACTGATGTGGGCTTCACCCCCAAGCTGATACTGATGTGGGCCTCGCCCCAAACTGATACTGATGCGGGCCTCACCCCAAACTGACACTGATATAGGCCTCGCCCCTAAATTGATATTGAAGTGGGCCTCGCCCCAAGCTGATACTAACGTGGATGTTGGCCTCGCCCCTAGATTCATACCGATGTTGATATGGGTCTCAACCCTGGGACTCATCCCCAAAACTGCTACTGATGATATGATGTTTCATTTCAACATATTGTACTGCCTCTCACGAGATAATCCTGATAGCTAAACATATTTTCGTCCTCAACGGATGCTTCGTATCGAAACCAGAGAACCTTCAAAGTACTTAATACACTTAGATCCGCTCGTCTGAATGAGTGATCTGAACTAGACTCATAGTGTTTGTGCCAAGGCTCTTTCGTAGCTTAATCCTTAAGTAAGCCAACTCGATGATTTTGTCTCGGAGAATTGGATCAGTGGGTTGAACCAACCTAGATGTCTTGATCACACTCTGTGATTACTTCCTTGTACTCAACATGATATGGTTTTTTTTTTTTTTCTCTTGTCTCTTTCTCTTTTTTTCGACACACCTACCCTTTAAGGTAGCATTTCTCCTCATGGTGGTCCTAACACTCGCCCATGGGTAGCTTCACGTTTATCGGTTATAGGCGGCCTATTTTTTTTTATTTTCTTTTTAGAGACTTTTTCTTTGTTTCCAACCATATCATATATCATAGCATAAGTAAACCAAGATGGACATCTAGGTAAACGGTCATTCACTGATCCATCATCTCTTCAACTAGTCATCTTGCCGACCACTCAGGCTTCCACCACTAAGATCCCGTGATCAAGTGCTCGCGAGTCTAGCTGAGATCAACTATTCAGAATACCTGATGAGATCACATCTCGCACTTATCGTTTCTAAGGTTTCTCCATACAGCAAACAATGTCATCACCAGACATATGCCTAACCATCAAGGACTTTTTTTTTTTTTTTTTCACTCACTCCATGAAATTCTTCCTTTCAACCGCTGATAATGTGGGCTTCGCCCCCCTGGGATCCATTCCTGAAACTTATACTGGTATGGGCCTCAACCCTGGGATTCCTTCCTGAGACTAATACTGATGCGAGCCTCAACCCGGTGATTCATTCCTGAAACTGATACTGATTCTGATTCATTCCTGAGACTGATGTGGGCCTCAACCCCATGATTTATTCCTAAAACTGATGACATTGTATTGTTGTTGCTTCTGATTGGCTTCCTTTTGCCACTTTCTATTTTTCTTCTTTGAAACCTGTGAATACAAAACAAAACAAACACAAAAAGGAATGCAAAATATGTTACGTGTATACATGTATGCATGAATGAGTTTCCTATCCCGTTAGGTTAGGTCTTCTGTCAATTCCCTTAGTGACTGGTCGGTCTTCTTTCCCTCAGGCAAAATACTACTTCAATCTATCCACATTGATCGGCTCGGTGAACTCGTTCCCTTCCAAATCTGACAGTCTCACTGCCTCATTTCCCATCACTTTCTGGACTATGTAGGGTCATTCCCAGTTAGGTCTGAACTTTCCCCTCGGGTATGTCATCGACGGCTTTGATTGCTTAAGTACCAGATCAGCCTTTCTGATCTTGGTAGGACGCACATTCTTGTTGAATGCCCGAGCCAACCTCTTCTGATATATCTGTATGTGATGTAAGGACGTCATCCTCTTCTCATCCAGCAGTGCTAACTGTTCAAATCTCTACGAGGTCCATTCTTGTTCAGGTAACTCTATTTCTTCTAATACCCGCATGGACTATATCTCAACTTCCATCGGCAGTACTGTTTCCATTGTCTGTCGAGCTTCTTCTTTTCTCGGACACTTCAGCTGGATGCCATTTGCTTATCTCTCTATCCTTGCCGTAAGGTTTTATGTTTCTCAGTTTCCTTTTCCCTGATATCCATGTTTGCTAAACCCTTCTTGACAAACCCTTTTTTTCATTTTTAATCTCTAACCCAACGGATATCTATGATGGCTTTTAAGACACAGGGGTTAACATGATGCATGTATGCATGAGATACATGAGATGCGTGCGATGTATGGAATATATAAGTTGGCCCATTATCATTTTAAAGCATTCAATCATACTATTGTGCGGTGCAAATTTGTCCCAGTTGAAAAAGCCCAACAGGTTTACACCTTTACGATAACATGGCTAAACAACTTCAAATAATAAGGGGCCTAAACATAAAGTGGCCCATTTGGCATTTTAGAAGCTTTTGGCCCAATTGTCATAAAGCACAGACTCGTCCCAGTTTAAATGGCCCAACAAGCCCATACCTCATGACAAAAGTCCGACTGAATCCAAATGGTGACGATCCCCAACATAAGCATAAAGAAATAATTTCTATAGAGTGGCCCATCGGCATTTCAGAATATTTTGGCCCAATTTTCATAGGATACAAACTCGTCCCAGTTTAAATGGCCCAACAAGTTCGCATTTCTGATAAGAAGTCCAACTAAATCCAAATGACGATGGTCCCTAAACACAAGCATAAGGGAATAGTTTATATTGGTCGTACAACTATGGTCTACGTATGGGTTTGCGGGAGTGTAGACAAAGGCTCTCGCTAGTGAAGGATTGCCCACAACTAGGTCTCCCCACTCAAGGGTTCGAATGACCAAGTGAGCGCACCTTTTTTTATACCTTACGGTACGTGCCAACGAGTTATGGTGCGTGACTGACTGTCAAATGGATTTCCTATTGAAGATTCCCCAGAGGGAGGGCGGAGCGAACTCTCTTAGAAACCCAAACCTCTTAGGCTCTTATCGCCTTGGTGACAGGAATAAACAACAAGTCCTCCAAGACTTTCACAACGAGCTACGGGTAATGATTATCTAGATGCCTTCACAGCTTTTCCTTATAGAAAGGTAGTGAATGAAGGAAGACACCAAACCATCACCTTGCCTTAACAATTCCTTTGATTAAACCCCATCAACCCACTATAGACACAGTTAACTAAAGCATAAATCATAATCACTACAAGATATTATTTCGGGGCCAATTCTCTATCCCAGTGGAGTCGCCAGACTGTGGGACACAGAAATCGGCGACGCTGTCCCGAGCTCGCGGCCCGGTCGGGAGTACGGAATAGCCCATGGGGAACTAAATCCGAGAAATAACAAGGAGTCACCACCCGATGTGAACCGGGAAAATGATTTAAGGCCGCACTCACCCCTTGCAAGGGAAGACCTCAAACCGTTGGGTTCGGAATGGTCTCTTACTTATGCCACTTGTAATGAAATGATTTGTGCAATAATATAACCAAGCCTAAGCAACATATATTTCCAAGGATAATTTACTCCTAAGTTCGCATGTATAAAATAAATCATCATAACGGCAAACCTACGATATCACACAATAATCTCATGAACATGTTGAATTATCAAACACGAAAAAATAAATGACAACCTAAACATAAACGTAAATTGATTGCCTATTGCAAAAGAAGATAACCAAATCATGCATAGATGAATAACGTACTAACAGCTAAATCATGCTTAAGAACCAAGTAACATAATAACGACCTAATCATGCTTGAACACCATCTCACGAATACAATAAATAGATAAATGTGGGAATACAAATAGATGATAATAGTAAAAGTGTCAATAATGGAATGGTATGATTAATTATATAATACAAGAGAAATCACCCAAGAAGCAATTATGCATGAAATGAAAAGGAATCAGTTCAGTGTATGTGCATTCGTGTAGCGTTTGAAAACACGTTCGAACAGTAAACAGAAGGTTCGCGTTCGTGTAGCGTTCGAGAACGCGTTCGAATGGGACAAGACCTGATGCATGATAAAACAAAATGTATGAGTGTTCGAGTAGCGTTCGTAAACGTGTTCGAATGGTAAACAGAAGGTTCGCATTCATATAGCGTTTGATAACGTGTTCGAACTGGACAAGACCTAATGAAACAAAACGCATGCGCGTCCGAGTAGCGTTCGTAAACGAGTTCGAACGAGAAATAGAAGGTTCGCGTTTGTATAGCGTTCGAGAACGCGATCGAACGGGACAAGACCTGATGCATGATAGACGACGTGAACATATACATAGATGAGCAAATGCACAATGTAGGACCCCGTGTGCCCGATTGAACTCATTCTCATTCAATCGAGTGTACCTCATCCAGCGCTACAAAATATCGGGGTAAATGTAGCCTTTAGGTATTTTCCCTTGAATAGAGGACCTTTAGTCCACCCTAGTTAGCTCATGTGCACTAGAATGCAATACATGTGTAAATAGAGCAATGATATGTAAAAGGTCAATGACATAACAAAAGGCGCGGTAAAACATCGTGGTAAAGGTAGCCTTTAGGCATTTTCCCTCAAATAGAGGACCTTTAATCCACCCTAGTTAGCCCATGTACACCGCATCATCAATACACAAACAAATAAAATACGGAAATTAAATGGCGGAATAATAAAAGGCGTGGCGAAGTATCGTGGTAAAGGTAGCCTTTTAGGCTTTTCTTTCTCCAAATGGAGAACCTTTAGACCAACGTAATAAGCCCATGTGCATTACATCACAATGCATAAAAGATAAAGACAACAATATAGGACCTTATATGCTCGGTTGAACATATCTTACATTTAACCAAATATACTTCGTCCGGCGTGACAAAACGTCGTGGCAAAGGTAGCCCATAGGGTTTTTATTCCTAAAAATGGAGGACCTTTAATCCAACTTGATTTGCCCATGCGCACTATATCATCAACACATAAACACATAACGTACGTAAAGTAAATGGCGGAATAATAAAACGCGAATAATAAACGAACAAGATACAAAAGCAAAGTGAAACATGTGCCGTTTGCTCAAGTGATACGTGAAGTTTTTTCCCAGGTACAAACCGCACTACCGTCCATTCGGATTCGGCTACGGAATTTACGTCTGGGTTTCCATCCTATATACCACAAGAGACGACACATTTTCCCATCCATTCAAAGGCCACAACTTGCATCCACAAACGACTCTCATGCGAAGAAAATAAATAAAACAATTAAAAGATGAATGAAAATAAATAAAAAATGTGCCCTCAGGTCTAACCTTTTAAAATCATCTCTCGGAAGTGCGTTACACGGCCGTCGGAACGGTTGATGCTCCGCAACTCCTCTAGTTCACTGGTCCACTACTTCCTTTCGCTGTTTCCCTGCTTAGGGCTGCTATTTTTACTCCGTTTTGCTGCTATTTTCACTGTATTTTATGGTCACTATTTTTCGAATTCGGTTACTATTTTTGGTGTATTTGGGCTGCTGTTTGGGTGTGATTTTCGGTGGTTTTATGGTTTGGTTTGGGGACTGTTTCGGTGAGGTAAATGGGCTGAGTTTATACGGCAATTGAGGGGATTTTAAGGGATGAGTATTCGGCTATTGCAGAGAGAGGAGAAGAGAATTATTTGTTTGTTGTTTCTTGTGTTGGGCGTGAGATGCTAGAAGAGTTTTGGGTGCTAATGCTTTCCAGAATTTTCTGTGATTTGTATGTATGTGCTAGGGTGTGGAAGGTTGGATTTGTGTTTCTTTTATATGCAAAGGCTAGGGTTTTCTTTTGTTTGAATAGGAAAGGAATCAATGTAATCATGAGTGGCATCTCCTAATTAGTGTCTCACAAGGAAAATATCTAGTTAATTGGGGACATGATTTGGCTTAATTAGGAAGATCATATATTTGATTTGTTTCATTTTTCATTAACTATGAAATATTTTTGCGCACCCAGTAATTGTTTTTTACATGGTAAAAACTGAAATTGAATATCATCTATTTTATTATACAAGGCTTTATTATCGTAATTACTAAAGTTTACCACCCCATGGAAATAATTATGGCGTCCCAGGTGGCGTGCCCATATTGTTTTGCCTGTCTTACTGGGTCCCTCCAGTATTAGCGCTAGTGGACGCTCCGGTCGTTGATTTTCTTCCTGGAAAATCAATGGTGTCAGGGATGCTGTCATGAAGTAGATGTTCATAATAGAGGTCATGCATTAATTCAAATAAATTATTATCTTCTAATTGAAATTCTAGCCTAGTTGTGAGGTCATATTGTGCTATGAATTGTTTACGGACAATGAGGACATTTTCCATGGCCCACTGGTGTAGTTCTTCAGGTACTCTTAGGAATTGGGTCCATTTTGGTGTGAAATGGCTAATGGGAGAGGGCCATTTTGATTCCGCTGTATACTCGAGATTTCGTAGTTGGGTGGCCCATATGTATGGTTGTTCATTTTCGACTCTGACGAGAAATTCATCTTTAGATGTGGATTCCTGTAGTATTTTTGCCCAAATCATATTGCGTTTCTTGATAGGTGATTTCCTGTTAGCCTTTAGGGTTCCTTTCTCTTCGTACACTCCTTCTTTGGCAATGTAATCATGGACAGCAGCATCTGATCTTGGGATCTGCATATTTGGGTGATACTCCCCCATGTAAGATCAGTTCTAGTGTCGTCGTTGGGGTATTTGATATCGCAATATGCAGGACTTCTAATGTCGAAACGTTTTTGGGTTTGTAGTAGGATATGGAGGTGAGGTTCTCCATCCTGATGATGTTCCTGCGCTACGCGAATGTATGAGGGTGAGAATTTATGGAATAAATTCCACAGATAGTCAAGAACGAATGGGATGCAGAGAGAGCATTGTGGATATGTGAGGAAGAGCTATTTGCCTTGTAGGCGAAATCGTTGTGGTTGTCTAGTCATCTTAACAGCCCATTTTTAAGGTTTCCTCAACTGTAGTATTTTAATACTACTGATAGACATTTTTTTAGGAATTGAGGACAAGGCCAATTTTAGGCTAAAATAGATTACTGTTGAGTGAGGAAAGGTGAGGAAATAGCGTATTTCGAGTGAGGAAAGGTGAGGAAATGGTTTTTTTTGAAATAGGGGCAAAAAAAGCTATAATATTACTTTTTTACCCCTCGACCGAACAAAGTGAGGGAGCCTTTTGGCGAGGGTATTTTAGTCCTTTCTAATACGCATTATTAACAGACACGTGGCGCGATGTAGTGGTGTTACTTTTTGGTGGGAAAATTATTTTTGAATGTTTCAATAAAGTGAAATATTCTCTAGGCCAGCCTGTCTGCACTCCTTGTTGAGCAAGTAATTATTTTTCTATATAAAGTGACTGATGTGATGGGATTTGGGGTTGTCATATCGATATGTTTTTTGAATTTCTGGATATTACAGAGAAAATTAATAAACGGTATCTTTATCTTTTATCTTCTTTTTATCTATCATATCTTTTGATCGGTTTGGCATACAATGGTATACTGCTTAGAAAAATATGTCGAGACTTACGGGCAGTTAATTCAAATGTGTGTAGATCGGTTTTTGACGTTGCAAATCAGAGAGTGGGAGCGTACGCGTCATTTAGTACTAGAGAGGTTTTTTCTAGAGTTCGAGAAGGAAGAGAATTTGATAAGGCAATTAAGAAGATTGACCAGAAAGTTAGTAGAGGTAAGAAAGAATTTAGACCAGTACGAGTTAAATTAGTGGAACAATTTATCAAGTTTGGTAGGCGCTGGAAGTAGCCAGTATCGAACCCCTATAGCGTATCGTAGAAAGACACCTCAGGGATCTACTGGTTATAAACGCACATATAGAATTTGTGGGTCATATCGTCCTACACGTTTCACTTATGCACGTAGACGATATGTTCAGAATATTCCTCGATATATTAAAAGGAATAGAGGTGGGCTGCGAAAATTACAGTTATATGACGAACAATTGAGAGATATTGTGTTTACTAATTGTGGTGTGTCTAGGTTAATAAATGGTATTGAATTGGGTAATAAAAAGTGCGATCGTCAGTCAGATAAGATTGTTGTTAAAGGTATCAGGTTAATTGGTAATGTTCAGTTAGGATTTGATGCTAAGGAGGACCCTATTGTGCATCATGTGTTATTTTTTATTGTTAGTGATAATGCACCTATGGACACCGTACCCCTTCCAGAGAAGATATTTATTGGTGTTGGTGAAGGAAATCAAGAGACTTGGATTGTTGATCCTGAATAATGGGATCGTTTTAGGATTTTGAAAAAGTTGAAGTTTAGGTTAAGTGGGGTTATTGACAATGAACAAGTTAGACATGGGTTAGAAACAATTGATCATTTTGTACCAGTTAGTGTGTGGACCGATTACAAAGATACGTTGTTTGGGAATCTTGGTAGTATTCAAAACGGTGCCATATATTTAATTACAGCCACTGTTAGTGGTAAAGCGTGTAAATATACTTTGAGAAGTCAGATGTACTTTAAAATAGTGTAATGACAATATTATTTATTATATTGTGGGATAGTTTAGCAGTGTTCATTTCTTTCACATCCTACAATGGAATGATTTTTTTTTTTATTGTTTAGGTTAATGGACGTAGACGATATAAAAACTGGTGTTGTTGAGGGGGTTTACTCGAGTGATTACAGTTCTATAGAACTTGCATTACCTAATTTATTTGCGAACTGAAATTGAGATATGGTAACAAAAGTATTAAAGTTGATAAGATTATGATAAAGTATTCACCGTTGTGTGCTCCTAATGCCTGTGGGATGGTGAGGGTAAATATTTACTATCGTCGTTTGGATGGGAATGATTCCCTACAAGCGTATTTCATTTTCCCAGTTGACTGTCAGTGTGAGTTGATTTATTACGGTAATGGGTATTGTTCTGTAAATGATAAACACGCTCCTTGGGTTGTGAAGTATCGTTTGGAGGATTCGAACATAAAACGGGGGGTGACTTATTGTAAAATGAAAGGATATTTAAAGTATTCAACTAGTGAAATGCCTGAAGATAGTGCCATGAGACCCCCTGTAATACAAGTCTTATCTAAGAAATACACGACTGAGAACGTTGATGTATGGCATTGTGCTCCTAGTAAAATTGTTCCTATAATCACAAGATCTTTATCATTGGTGAATCCTGAACGTCGAATGGATACATTATTAGGTGGATTTGGAGAAAGCGCTTCAGTTATAGAAGATCGAAGAGGTCGTTTGAGTGTATCTGATCATGAATTGTGCAAGTCACGAGGTGAAATTGATCCGGGGCCATCTGTGTCAAAGGTTCGTGTTAGAAGAGATGAAGTTGAAAGGAGAGGGTCCATTGTACTAGAGCCACATGAGTTGTCAGATGTACTAAGAAATGTGATAATGAGTGTGAGAAATGTTCAATAAAATAAAATCCCACAATATAATAAATAATATTGTCATTACACTGTTTTAAAGTACATTTGACTTCTCATAGTATATTTACACGCTTTACCACTAACAGTGGCTGTAATTAAATATATGGCACCCTTTTGATGTGAGGAAGAGTGATTTGCCTTGTAGGGGAAATCGTTGTGGTTGTCTAGTCATCTTAACAGCCCATTTTTAAGGTTTCCTCAACTGTAGTATTTTAATACTACTGATAGACTTTTTTTGAGGAATTGAGGACAAGGCCAATTTTAGGCTAAAATGGATTACTGTTGAGTGAGGAAAGGTGAGGAAATAGCGTATTTCGAGTGAGGAAATGTCAGGAAATGGTTTTTCTTAAATAGGGGCAAAAAAGCTATAATATTACTTTTTTGCCCCTTGACCGAACAAAGTGAGGGACCCTTTTGGCGAGGGTATTTTAGTCCTTTCTAATACGCATTATTAGCGGACACGTGGCGGGATGTAGTGGTGTACTTTTTGGTGGGATAATTTCAAATGAATGTTTCAATAAAGTGAAATATTCTCTAGGCCAGCCTGTCTGCACTCCTTGTTGAGCAAGTAAATTTTTTTCTATATAAAGTGACTGATGGGATGGGATTTGTGGTTATCATATCGATATGTTTTTTGAATTTCTGGATATTACAGAGGAAAGTAATAAACGGTATCTTTATCTTTTGTCTTCTTTTTATCTATCATATCTTTTGAGAGGTTTGGCATACAATGGTATACTGCTTAGAAGAATATCCCGAGACTTACGGGCAGTTAATTCAAATGTGTGTAGATCGGTTTTTGACGTTGCAAATCAGAGAGTGGGGAGTACGCGTCATTTAGTACCGGAGAGGTTTGTCCTAGAGTTTGAGAAGGAAGAGAATTTGATAAGGCAATTAAGAAGATTGACCAGAAAGGTTAGTAGAGGTAAGAAAGAATTTAGACCAGTACGAGTTAAATTAGTGGAACAATTTATCAAGGATGGTAGGCGCTGGAAGGAGTGCAGACAGGCTGGCCTAGAGAATATTTCACTTTATTGAAACATTCAAAAATAATTTTCCCACCAAAAAGTAACACCACTACATCACGCCACGTGTCCGCTAATAATGCGTATTAGAAAGGACTAAAATACCCTCGCCAAAAGGCTCTCTCACTTTGTTCGGTTGAGGGGCAAAAAAGTAATATTATAGTTTTTTTCCCCTATTTAAGAAAAACCATTTCCTCATCTTTCCTCACTCGAAATACGTTATTTCCTCACCTTTCCCCACTCAACAGTAATCCATTTTAGCCTAAAATTGGCCTTGTCCTCAATTCCTCAAAAAAATTCTATCAATAGTATTAAAATACTACAGTTGAGGAAACCTTAAAAATAGGCTGTTAAGATAACTAGACAACCACAATGATTACGCCTACAAGGCAAATCTCTCTTCCTCACATATCCACAATCCTCTCTCTACATCTCATTCGTTCTTGACTATCTGTTGAATTTATTCCATAAATTCTCACCCTCATACATTCCTGTAGCGCAGGAACATCATCAGGATGGAGAACCTCACCTCTATATCCTACTACAAACCCAAAAACGTTTCGACATTAGAAGTCATGCATATTGCGATATCAAAGACCCCAACGATGACACTAGAACTGATCTTACATGCGGGGAGTATCACCCAAATATGCAGATCCCAAGATCAGATGCTGTTGTCCATGATTACATTGCCAAAGAATTAGAGTACGAAGAGAAAGGAACCCTAAAGGCTAACAGGAAATCACCTATCAAGAAACGCAATATGATTTGGGCAAAAATACTACATGAATCCACATCTAAAGACGAATTTCTCGTCAGAGTCGAAAATGAACAACCATACATATGGGCCACCCAACTACGAAATCCCATTGTTCAGGATCAACAATCCAAGTCTCTGGATTTCCTTCACCAACACCAATAAATATATTCTCTTGAAGGGGTACGGTGCCCATAGGAGCATTATCACTAATAATAAAAAATAACACATGATGCACAATAGGGTCCTCCTTAGCATCAGATCATAACTGAACATTACCAATTAACCTGATACCTTTAACAAAAATCTTATCTTACTGACGATCGCACTTTTTATTACCCAATTCAATACCATTTATTAACCTAGACACACCACTATTAGTAAACACAATATCTCTCAAGTGTTCGTCATATAACTGTAATTTTCGCGGCCCATCTCTATTCCTTTTAATATATCGAGGAATATTCTGAATATATCATCTACGTGCATAAGTGAAACGTGTAGGACGATATGACCCACGAATTCTATATGTGCGTTTATAACCACTAGATCCATGAGGTGTCTTTCTACGATACGCTACATGGGTTCGATACTGGCTACTTCCAGCGCCTACCATCCTTGATAAATTGTTCCACTAATTTAACTCGTACTGGTCTAAATTCTTTCTTACCTCTACTAACCTTTCTGGTCCATCTTCATAATTGCCTTATCAAATTCTCTTCCTTCTCGAACTCTAGAACAAACCTCTCTGGTACTAAATGACGCGTACGCTCCCACTCTCTGATTTGCAACTTCAAAAACTGATCTACACACATTTGAATTAACTGCCCGTAAGTCTCGAGATATTCTTCTAAGTAGTATACCATTGTATGCCAAACCTATCAAAAGATATGATAGATAAAAAGAATACAAAATATAAGATACCGTTTATTACTTTCCTCTGTAATATCCAGAAATTCAAAAAACATATCGATATGAAAACCTCAAATCCCATCCCATCAGTCACTTTATATAGAAAAATAATTACTTGCTCAACAAGGAGTGCAGACAGGCTGGCCTAGAGAATATTCACTTTATTGAAACATTCAAAAATAATTTTCCACCAAAAAGTAACACCACTACATCGCGCCACGTGTCTGCTGATAATGCGTATTAAAAAGGACTAAAATACCCTCGCCAAAATGCTCCCTCACATTGTTCGGTCGAGGGGCAAAAAAGTAATATTATAGCTTTTTTTGCCCTTATTTAAGAAAAACCATTTCCTCACCTTCCCTCTCTCGAAATACGCTATTTCCTCACCTTTCCTCACTCAACAGTAATCCATTTTAGCCTAAAATTGGCCTTATCCTCAATTCCTCAAAAAAAGTCTATCAGTAGTGTAGACGCTGGTTTTCGCCCGAGGTCCACAATCGAGATTTTGTATAGGGGCACTGGCGATCCTGCAAAACAAAGATGTAGAATGAGCGGGAGCACTGCCCACCGGTGTGGTGGGTGCCGGGGGCACTCCGACGCCCAAGTCAGTAATGGGACTAAAGAAAGTTATAAAGGAGAGTGCTAGGTTAGATGCTACCATAAACTCTGTAGGGTCCTGTGAATGTGGTGAGAATATGAGGTTTAGAGAGCTATGGAGAGGGAGTAGTACTGGGCTATCCTCTGAGAGCCCCCCCTGTAGGAGAGCTAGAAGTTCCTTTTATATGTTATTTGAGGTGAGACTCATGAATACCTTTAACTGACATACGTTTGGTGTGTTGGTAACGGTCGCATCACTTAAGAAGCAGTTATGGACAGTCATGGAGAAGCGGTGGTTATGGAGATTGAAAACGGTCGAGTTATAAATGGTGTTTATGTGTCTGAATGTTACATGGGCTACTGTACGGTGGGTCTTCGGGTCTGAGTTGGTGTGGGCTTGCGAAATTTGGGCTGACACACACTAAATCCGGGCTTCATAAGAGAGTGAATCTGTGATGGCAGCTTGGGACTGAAGTAAAGGTCGAAATTACCTTGGGTCAAATTTGGCCCAAACAGTTTGTCCCCTACTCTCTAAGTCAAGGAGTCATTGGCTTGGAGAGTACTTGAAGCATGAGTCGCTTGGGACGATGCCCTATATGTTGGTGTACTCGAGCGTTGATGCTGCATACTAATTGAACCAAACGAATGTCAAGTTATCAACTTGAGTCTACAAGATCCATTTGGGGAAGTACCCAGTTGTCCGAGCCAGATGATGGTCGAGATAATGAAATCGACTCTACTAGAGCCATTGGGGAAGTGCCCAATTGATTGAACCAGATGAAGGTCAGTACATCAGTCATACGACATGTGTCTTCCATGTCTACAAGTGGACTCGAAATGAATCTAGGGGGATGTCCCTAGTTGACTGGACTTGATGAGTCAAGGATGATATAAGTCATATGACATGTGTAATCCATGTCTACAACTTTGACCCGATATGGGGGATGTCCCCGGTCGACTGGACTTGATGAGTCCAGGAGGATATGAGTCATTCGACATGTGTAATCCATGTCTACAAGTTGACTCGAATTGAGTCTATGGGGGATGTCCCCGGTCGACTGGACTTGATGAGTCCATGAGGATATGAGTCATACGACATGTGTAATCCATGTCTACAAGTTGACTCGACTCGAAATGAGTCTATGGGGGATGTCCCCGGTCGACTGGACTTGATGAGTCCAGGAGGATATGAGTCATACGACATGTGTAATCCATGTCTACAAGTTGACTCGAAATGAGTCTATGGGGGATGTCCCCGGTCGACTGGACTTGATGAGTCCAGGAGGATATGAGTCATACGACATGTGTAATCCATGTCCAAAACTTTGACTCGACGTGAGTCAATGGGGGATGTCCCCGGTCGACTGGTCTTGATAAAGCCAGGAATATATGTCATACGACATGGGTAGTTCATGTCTATAATTTGACTCGACATGAGTCTATGGGGGATGTCCCCGGTCGACTGATCTTGATGAAGGTCAAAATCATCTATGTACTATAAATCAAGGGTTTAGGGGAGTCTTCAATGTCATTTGGATCAGATGAAGGTCTATGAAATTCTTCACTCTACAGACCTGACAAAGGTAAATGAGAGTTTTCCTTCCATATTCTACCAGACCCGACCAAGAAATGAGGTATAGTCCCTCATTCTACAAAACTTTGACAAAGGTCAATGTGGGTTGATGGTTGAATAGAGTCTACAGTTGGTGGCAATCCGTTTATGTAGTACGGGTGAGACGACACTCTATCTAGTCATATGGAGAGTATGATAATTTTCCAATGTTATGTCGAATGGGATCTTAAGTAAGCATCTAGTGTGGTGTCGAGTGAGACTATGTTTCATGCTGAGTATAGTATCCAGTGGGATACTTATTTGTTGTATTCTTTACCTAGAAGATCTTCCTTTTGTCGAGACTACATCACTGTTGTGTCGAGTAGGACACTCATTTGTTGCATCTTTTATCTATAGCATTCTCATTCAGCTGACACTACATCATTGTATTGTCGAATGGGATAACATCCTCATGATGTGTATCCATGCAAGGTTGATTGGAACCCATAGTAGCTCAAACTGTCTAATTGTCGTGTCGAATGAAATAGTGGATGAGATTTGTTAAGATTTTTATTTTTATTATTTTTTTTTTTTGGAAAAGATTACAAGTATATTCCAAAAGTGTTTTATGTACAAACGTACAAGGGGCATCCCCCAGGAAGGTGCAAAGCACTACAAGGAACCGTAGTTCAGAAAGCCGATTGCAAGGCCCAAGCAAACAAACAAGAGCAGAAAAACAAAGCCGAAACAGGGCTCAAGGAAAAAAAAAAAAAGATGTAGACGCTGGTTTTCGCCCGAGGTCCACAATCGAGATTTTGTATAGGGGCACTGGCGATCCTGCAAAACAAAGATGTAGAATGAGCGGGAGCACTGCCCACCGGTGTGGTGGGTGCCGGGGGCACTCCGACGCCCAAGTCAGTAATGGGACTAAAGAAAGTTATAAAGGAGAGGGCTAGGTTAGATGCTACCATAAACTCTGTAGGGTCCTGTGAATGTGGTGAGAATATGAGGTTTAGAGAGCTATGGAGAGGGAGTAGTACTGGGCTCTCCTCTGAGAGCCCCCCCGTAGGAGAGCTAGAAGTTCCTTTTATATGTTATTTGAGGTGAGACTCATGAATACCTTTAACTGACATACGTTTGGTGTGTTGGTAACGGTCGCATCACTTAAGAAGCAGTTATGGACAGTCATGGAGAAGCGGTTATGGAGATTGAAAACGGTCGAGTTATAAATGGTGTTTATGTGTCTGAATGTTACATGGGCTACTGTACGGTGGGTCTTCGGGTCTGAGTTGGTGTGGGCTTGCGAATCTTTGGGCTGACACACACTAAATCCGGGCTTCATAAGAGAGTGAATCTGTGATGGCAGCTTGGGACTGAAGTAAAGGTCGAAATTACCCTTGGGTCAAATTTGGCCCAAACAAGTAGTATTAAAATACTACAGTTGAGGAAACCTTAAAAAGGGGCTGTTAAGATGACTAGACAGCCACAACGATTTCGCCTTAAAGACAAATCGCTCTTCCTCACATATCCACAATGCTCTCTCTGCATCCCATTCGTTCTTGACTATCTGTGGAATTTATTCCATAAATTCTCACCCTCATACATTCGCGTAGCGCAGGAACACCATCAGGATGGAGAACCTCACCTCCATATCCTACTACAAACCCAAAAACATTTCGACATTAGAAGTCATGCATATTGCGATATCAAAGACCCCAACGACGACACTAGAACTGATCTTACATGCGGGGAGTATCACCCAAATATGCAGATCCCAAGATCAGATGCTGCTGTCCATGATTACATTGCCAAAGAAGGAGTGTACGAAGAGAAAGGAACCCTAAAGGCTAACAGGAAATCACATATCAAGAAACGCAATATGATTTGGGAAAAAATACTACAGGAATCCACATCTAAAGACAAATTTCTCGTCAGAGTCGAAAATGAACAACCATACATATGGGCAACCCAACTACGAAATCTCGAGTATGCAGCGGAATAAAAATGGCCCTCTCCCATTAGCCATTTCACACCAAAATGGACCCAATTCCTAAGAGTACTTGAAGAACTACACCAGTGGGCCATGGAAAATGTCCTCATTGTCCGTAAACAATTCATAGCACAATATGACCTCACAACTATGCTATAATTTCAATTAGAAGATAATAATTTATTTGAATTAATGCATGACCTCTATTTTGAACATCTACTTCATGACAGCATCCCTGACACCATTGATTTTCCAGGAAGAAAATCAACGACCGGAGCGTCCACTAGCGCTAATACAGGAGGGACCCAGCAAGACATGCAAAACAATGTGGGCACGCCACCTGGGATGCTAGACTTAAGTAATTACGATAATAAAGCCTTGTATAATATAATAGATGATATTCAATTTCAGTTTTTACCATGTAAAAAACAATTACTGGGTGCGCAAAAATATTTCATAGTTAATGAAAAATATAGGAAAAAATCTAAATGTTTAGTAGGCATCTCATGTATTGTTTTGTGTAATCCAAATCAGTCTTATAAGACTGAAATGTTAAAAGACCCTCTCTTTCACGACTGGGCAAATGTAAACTGCAAGTTCACATATATTTATGAACCTCTCTTCTAGATTATAAGTATATAGTTCCTGTCTTTGACAGAAAAAACTCATTATAAATTGAATGACTTTTTGGGGTTATATATTAGGGGTCGCAAAGTGGCGCTCTCTAGTTCGCTTCTATTGCTCGGTGGTCTTTTATTGTCAATATTTAATATTAATAAAACACTCTAGTAAATACAAAAAATTATAATTCATAACTTATTCACTGGCTTACAACATTACCCTTGTCGTCCACTACAACATCTTTATTTTCTTGAACATTTCTCACACTCATTATCACATTTCTTAGTACATCTGACAACTCATGTGGCTCTAGTACAACGGACCCTCTCCTTTCAACTTCATCTCTTCTAACACCAACCTCTGACACAGATGGCCCCGGATCAATTTCACCTCGTGACTTGCACAATTCATGATCAGATACACTCAAACGACCTCTTCGATCTTCTATAATTGAAGAGCTTTCTCCAAATCCACCTAATAATGTATCCCTTCGACGTTCAAGATTCACCAATGATAAAGATCTCGTGATTATAGGAATAATTTTACTAGGAGCACAATGCCATACATCGACGTTCTCAGTCGTGTATTTCTTAGATAAGACTTGTATTACATGGGGTCTCATGGCATTATCTTCAGGCATTTCACTAGTTGAATACTTTAAATATCCTTTCATTTTACAATAAGTCACCCCCCGTTTTATGTCGAATCCTCCAAACGATACTTCACAACCCAAAGAGCGTGTTTATCATTTACAGAACAATACCCATTACCGTAATAAATCAACTCACACCGACAGTCAACTGGGAAAATGAAATACGCTTGCAGGGAATCATTCCCATCCAACGACGATCATAATATTTACCCTCACCATCCCACAGGCATTAAGAGGACACAATGGTGAATACTTTATCATAATCTTATCAACTTTAATACTCTTGTTACCATATCTCAATTTCAGTTGCGCGAATAAATTAGGTAATGCAAGTTCTATAGAACTGTAATCACCCGAGTAAACCCCCTCAACAACACCAGTTTTTATATCGTCTACGTCCATTAACCTAAACAATAAATAAAAAAATCATTCCATTGTAGGATGTGAAAGAAATGAACACTGCTAAACTATCCCACAATATAATAAATAATATTGTCATTACACTGTTTTAAAGTACATCTGACTTCTCAAAGTATAATTACACGCTTTACCACTAATAGTGGCTTGTAATTAAATATATGGCACCCTTTTGAATACTACCAACATTCCCAAACAACGTATCTTTGTAATCGATCCACACACTAACTGGTACAAATGATCAATTGTTTCTAACCCATGTCTAACTTGTTCATTGTCGATAGCACCACTTAACCTAAACTTCAACTTTTTCAAAATCCTAAAACGATCCCATTGTTCAGGATCAACAATCCAAGTCTTTGGATTTCCTTCACCAACACCAATAAATATCTTCTCTAGAAAGGGTACGGTGTCCATAGGTGCATTATCACTAACAATAAAAAATAACACATGATGCACAATAGGGTCCTCCTTAGCATCAGATCCTAACTGAAAATTACCAATTAACCTGATACCTTTAACAACAATCTTATCTGACTGACGATCGTATTTGAATTATTTAATTTAGGGAGGATATTATTTTAATTTGTGACATGTGTTTTAAATATTTTAATTATTTTTGGGTGGGTTTTGGTGGGCTAAATAGGCTTGGGTCGTGAGGCTAGAAACAAAACCAGAAGTACCGACACCGTTCGAACGCCGATTTGAACGCTACATGAACGCCCGCAATCTGCTTGACGTTCGAACGTGTTCACGAACGCAGCACGAACGAAAGTAGTGAACATGTAAATTGAATCCGATGACATACTTATTCTGAATTTCCCCTTCCGACATTCGTTTCCCGCGACTTCTGTGACTTAAAAGATAGTGTCTCCAAATGAGACTCATCATATGGACTTACATACAAAAATACAGTGCCAACACATTCCTTGTGTTAGAAGGTTTTCTTCTGCCAATTCTCCTTTGGTGATCGCTCAGTTCTCTTTGGTCTCATGGCTCAAGATCTCGTCGTGTCCCTTATTCGCGGGGTGGTAGACTGGTCACCCCCAGACCTGGCTTAGCTTTCTGCTCTTCGCTACCTACACTGGGTCAAAGTGGATTACACCTTTGTGAAAGTGGCTTAATCCTCTTGGGATCATGTCTTCTAATTCCCAGATTTTGAAATATGCCCTCTCCATGAGGAGTCTTCTGCCATTCTCTGCTTGCATTTTTCTCTTAGTACCCTTCTCGGATACTGAAAAAATCATGTCTTCTGATTCCAGAAGTTTTCCTTTGCTGTCTTGAGGATGCGGAAAAGGTATTGCCTTGCGCTTCGTCCATTAGTCACAAGTCCTTTCTATCTTTTGCCTAAGTTGTCCTTTCGGATTTTCAACTTAGCGGACTGCTCTATTTTGCCTGAGTCCCCTTTTCAGGTTTTCAACTCAGCGAGCTAAATATTTTTTTCTTTCTTTTTCTTTTTTTCTTTCCTTTTTTTTCTTTTTTTTTCCAGATCTGTCCTCATTCTCGAGGTTGTTCTCCGTTCTCGGAGTGCCATTCCCGGCTTGCTTGTCCTCATTCCCAATGAGTTGCTCGTCCTTATTCCTGAGGCTATTCTCCATTCCCGAAGTGCCTTTCCCGGTTTACTCTATTTTTCTCCATTCTCGGAGTTCTTCTCCTAGATCTCTTGATCTTGGTCCAGCATCTAATAAACAAAAAGACGTGATTTGTAATTACTTGACTCTAATCTTTCCCGATTAGCTGGGATTTATGCAATCTATTAACATCTTGAACATTTGTTTCAATAAAGGCGTTTGCATTACTTCTTAGTACATGTGTAGGAAATAAACCGCATTACAAGTGTACCTCTGTCGCTAACTGTTCCTCAATGATTTTACAATTAGCCATTTTTCTTGCTCACTCATACTCTTATATTTTTCTTGGGCTGTCCTTTGCGGATTTTCAACCCAACGAGCCTTTCTTTCTCTTTCCCTTTTTTTCTTCTTCTTCTTCCTCTTTTTTTTATGCAAAGTATTGTTTCAACCTATCCACGTTGATGGGCTCGGTGAACTCGTTCCCTTCCAAATCTGACAGTCTCACTGCCCCATTCCCCATCACCTTTTTGACTAGGTAGGGCCCTTCCCAATTGGGCATGAACTTTCCCCTAGGGTCCATTAGTAGTGGCTTCGACTGCTTCAGCAATATATCACCTTCTCTAATCTTGGTGGGACACACTTTCTTGTTGAATGCTCGGGCCAACCTTTTTATGGTATAACTACATGTGGTATAAGGCCTTCATCCTTTTCTCATCCAGGAGTGCTAGCTGTTCGAACCTCTGCGAGGCCCATTCCTGCTCAGGCAGTCCCGCCTCTGCTAGTACTCGCATTGATTGTATCTCTATTTCCACTAGTAACACTGCCTCCCTCCCGTAAACCAAGGCATAAGGTGTGGCTCCCATTGTCGTTCTCACCGAAGTTCTATACCCCCACAGGGCATACGGTGGATTGTCAGCCCAATCTTTATAACTTTATGTCATCTTGTCTAGTATTTTCTTTATGGTTTTATTGGCCACTTCCACTGCCCCATTAGCATGTGGCCTGTAAGGTGATGATTTGTGATGCCTTATCCCATACTTCTGCAACATCGCCTTTGTTTCTCCCTGAAATTGGACTTCATTGTCCGTCACTACGTGATGTGGCATTCCGTATCGACATACTATATTTTGGGCTATGAACTTGGCCATCTAGCCTACATCATCGCCAAACAGATTTTTTTTGCCTCTTGATAGTGGGCTTCATGCGGAAGCATCTTCTTACTGAGGTAGTAGACTGCATGTTCCACCCCTGTCTCATCTACTTGTACCATCATCGCCCCCAGCGCTTCAAGTTCTATGGCCGAATACAACACCAAAGGTTTGCCCGGCCTTGGGGGTTTTAAGGCGAGCGGTTTAACCAAATGTTCTTTGATTTTGTCAAAAGCTTCTTGACATTGCCTATTCCACTCCACAGGTTGGTCTTTCCTCAATAGCTTAAAGATGGGCTTACATACTAATATTAGCTTGGCAATGAATCGACTGATATACTGGATTTTCCCAAGAAAAGCTCTAACTTCCCCTTTTTGTCTTTTTTTTCGGCCCACTCTGGTCTCATTCTTCGAAGCGTCTGTTTTACAGGCCTCATGTTCAAATAAGTTGGTATCATTTGCTGGGAAATACTTATGTCCACTCCTGGCATGTCTTCATAGGACCGGGCGAATACTTTTGCACATTTTATTAATATTCTCTCTGATTCTTTCCGCTCATCATAGGTAACCTCACTTGCAATTGAAATTTCCTTGGGGTTTTCACATGTACCAAGATTAAATTCATTTGTCTTTGTTGAGCTAATCTCAAATATGATCATGTCATGCGTGTTATATTGCAAACTAACAGGAAAATACTCGAACAAGTAAGAAAAATCAATGTCTTTATGATTAATAAATACATGATTTCAATCAAATAAATCAGAAAAATAAACATCTTTCTAATTTACAGTCTTGTCTTCTTCAGTCAGATTCTTCAACTACAGTAGTTCTTCTTCCCATTTATTTTCATATTTTGCGACCTCCTCTTTGTCACTGCTCGAGAAGTTTTCCCATAAATCTCTCATATGCTCCATTTCATCTTCACTACTGTTGTCTCATATCCCCATGCAGGAAGCTTGGTGGTTGAGAGTTTGGAGGATAAAGCTTTCGGGTAGGCCTAAGTTGATCATGTAGGTGGATAGAAGGTTTCCGTGTGTGTTGGGTTGTTTTTTTTTCGGGTCGGGTATTTTATGGGTGTCAATGAGGTCTTGGATCTCATACCTAAGGCGGTGCAGTTGTCAGTTTCACGGCCTTTTTGCTGATGGAAGTAACAGTATAGGTTTTGGTCGGGGTAGCGTGGCACCAGGTTTGGAAGGGGTTTAGGTTCTAAGGGATTTATGAGTCCTTGCCTCTTTAGCTCTTTAAACACCTTTGACAAAGGTCTACCAAAATCAGAGAATTGCCTGTTTCTGATAGCGGTGACCTCAGAAGGAGCGGGCTTGGTCCCTGAAGGCCCCCCAATGGTCTTTCTATTCTGGCAGTAAAACTTTCTATTCTCGGCTATACGGGGTACTGTCAGACTGGCCATAGGTTCTTGAAAAGTCTTCATTCTTCTCTAACCCAACGGATATCTATGATGGCTTTTAAAACAAGGGGTTAGCATGATGCGTGTATGCATGCGATTCATGAGATGCATGTGGTTATCAAAACAGTATATATCCTCCCGACCTTATTCCTCCCACACTCGTGGTAAGTCCATCTCTGCCCTAGGTATGGCTCATTTTATGCACCAATGTGGGGTATACAAAATCGTTCTCTCTTACGCTACCGGGGTGAACCTTGGCTACCTCAGTCTCTTTTCATCAGTAACAGACAAAGACCACCCATTTACAAGATTGACTAAGTTTATTATGGGGATCGTGCCATTATCTAGAAACAATGAATTGGGCCCTCGGTAATCACGGTCGTGGGGATGGACTTGGAGATATCCAAAAGTATACAAATATGCCATAACAAGGCGTACCCTTCCTGGATGAAAGCCAGTGCGGATATCAGACTCATGCATTTGGCATATTCGGATCATGTTTGGACCTTCTAAGCCCATCAAGGTTTTCATACAAGTTGGCCCGTTATCATTTTAAAGCGTTCAATCAGATTATCGCGAGGTGCAAACTTGTCCCAGTTGAAAAGGCCCAACGGGTTTACACTTTTGCGATAAGATGGCTAAATAACTTCAAATGATAAAGGGCCCAAACACAAGGTGGCCCATCGTCATTTTGAAAACTTTTGGCCCAATCATTATAAGATATAAACTCGTCCCATTTTAAGTGGCCCAACAAGTTCGTATCCTATAACAAGAGGTCCAAATGGATCCAAATGATAATGGTCCCAAACACAAGCATGGGGGTAGCTTCTATAGGACATATAACTATGGTTCATATGTGGGCTTACAAGGGTATGGATATAGGCTCTCATCGGTGAAGGGTTGCCCACAACTAGGTCTCCCCACTCAAGGGTTCGAGCGACCAAGTGAGCGCACCTTTTTCATACCCTAGGGTACGTGCTAATGAGTGATGGTTATCATCACATAATGATCCACCGCCTTTAGTGAAATCGACTTCACGAGACATGACGCCATCAGGGTAAAAAGGGTATGCAAAATATATGAGACTTGGGTAACCAAAGTCAAAGCCACAAACACTACAAGGCATTGTTTCAAGGCTGATTCTTTATCTCCATGGAGTCGCCATCTGTAGGAGTGAAGCAGGATTTACCGCTATGCCTATGATGTTTGACAACCCCGACACTGTTGGGCTCATAGCCCGTAGAGAGTATGAAGTAGACTGAATGGGACTAAATCGGAAAGTAAAGGAGTCACCACCCAGTGTGAACTGGGAAAAGATTTAAAACCGCACTCACCCCTCGCAAGGGAAGACCTCAAACCATTGGGTTCGGAATGGTCTCTTACTTATGCCAGTATAATGGACGGGTTCACACAATGGTATAGCCAAGTCTTATGCAGTTCATGCAAGATAATTCAAATAAACACACAAATTTGCACACCCATAAACATTAATGTAAGTAAAAGCAAATTAAATTGAGAAATACAAGGTACGATAACAAGAATCATAATGATCAAAGGCAAATAAAGCGTCAATAAATAAATAGTAAACAAAAGGGAGGTTAATCATGCATATGTGAATATTTCCCGTGTGGTACGTGGAGTTGTATCCCAAGTACAGACTGCACTACCGGCCATTCGGATTCGGCTATGGAATTTACGTCTGGGTTTCCATCTGATATACCGCAAGGTATAATAACACACATAACCATCAATGCAATGTAAATAAAAAAGGGCATGAAGTAACAACGCATGTGCAGATAATCACCAATATGAACAAATGAAATAAAGGCGACATAAAAAGATAAATAATAAACTGAATGCGAAATAATAAAATAACGATGAATAAATAAATAAATAAAAAGACAAATAACGGAATGCTAAAGAAAGAAAAATAATATGACCAGAAATTTGGCCGTATTTGATGTAGGACTTTGCATACCTAGCTGGATGTATTTCACGTCCAGCGAGACATGCCGTGTTCGGAACTATAAAATAAGTATGATAAAGGGTGCCCTCAGGTCTTACCTTTTATGTTGTTTTCTCAGAAGTACGTTAAACTGTCGCCGGAAGGATTGGAGATTTGCTATTTCTGGTTGCTGGTCGCTGTTTTCTAGTTGTTGTTTTACTATTTCTGGGTTCTGTTTTTTTGGCTTGCTGTTTCGGTTTCTGCTCACTGTTTTTGCTTTTTTTAGATGTTGTTTTGGCTGCTGTTTTTTGGTAATTTGGGTGTTGTTTTTGGACTATTTCTTCGTTGATTTTGGCACTGTTTTGGGGGCAGTTTTTCGTTGGTTTGCTGTGTGAAGCTTTTGTTTTGTGTTGATGTCGTGTCAAGCTTCTGTTTTGTGTTGATGTTGTGTCAAGCTTCTATTTTATGTGTTGTTTTGTTCGGTGGAGGGCTCTAAGGTCTTGGTTTCTTGTTGTTTGTCTTCACGTTTTTGGCTTGGCTTGTGGGCTGGTATTGCCGTGAAAGAATAAGAATAGAGAGAGAGACTTAGGGTTTTTTTTTATGAATTACCGTGTGAAGCTTTAGGTTTTTCTTTTGTGTGTTTCACGCCTAAAGGAGCCTCTTTTTCAAGTTTGGTGATTGCTCCTTTTTATAATGACAAGGGATCTCCAAATCATGCAAATAAATCACATTGATTTGGGAATATATTATTTTGGGATACAATCTCTTGTTAAATTGGATGGGATCCCCAAAATCTCACTAAATTGGAAAGTGATTTGAGGGGATTTGCACATGTGAATTGCATGGGATTTTCTTATTTTGGGCGTGTATGGCATGGGTTGCAGGGTAATGGGCGTGTATGGCATGGGTTGTAGGGTAATGGGCGTGTATGGCATGGGTTGTAGGGTAATGGGCGTGTATGGCATGGGTTGCAGGGTAATGGGCGTGTATGGCATGAGTTGTAGGGTAATGGGCCATATGGATGGGCTGTATGGCCTTTCATGGGTTGCAGGGGTTCTGGGCCGAGGCTAAGGTTTGAAACAGAAACTGACTGAGCGAATCCGAGGCTGGCTAGTGAGTCTGAATCCAATGAGGTGCTAATTTAGGAGTTTTTCCTTCCGACATTCATTTCCCGCGACTTCAACAACTTTTCAGGTAGTGCCTCCATACGAGGCTCATCATTGGGCTCATGCAAAAATACAGTGTCTACATCCACCAACCATCACAACGAAAGAATCATGAATTCTCCCAAACGACCTAACAAATGATGTGCAAACAATATATCTCAATAAGGTGTCACTTGATGCAATTAGACCACAAAAAAGAGCCATAGGCCACCCCATTGTCACCTTGGGGACATCATAGCTTCCCAACCAAGTATTCATTGGTTACTAAAAAACATTATCCTTCATAAAACTCCAACTTATGAAGAAACTCATATGCTCTAATCGACAACATAAGCCATCATCTGACCCAATCGACATACTTCTCCCAATCGACATACTTCTCCCAATCGACATGAGAATACCCTCATATTTCTCCAGCATACCCAATCGACCAAAAAGTATTCTCTATGAATGTCACCAACTCCATGCTATATGGATGGATTATCATCTCTTCTAGACTACACTGAAGAATTTTCATCCCCTCCATACGACATGAATGAATTGTCATCTACACCACACTACACGAAAAAGATTGTCATATTCTCCATATGACAATGCGGATTGCCAACAACTCTTGTCTATATAAAAGGATTTCCATCTTCTCCATATGACATGTATGGATTGCCTTCAACTCCAGACTACATGGAAGAATTGTCATTTCTTCCATTCGACTAAAAAATGAACAAAGCATGTCCTTCCATTTTAACCACTTTTCCTACCATTCACCCATACGATGAAGCAATGTACTTGGCATGAGGAGGATGTCCCAATAGACTAAACTCTAATGAAGACTTAGTGTGGACGTCTCAGTCGACATTACCAGAATATTTGGCATAGGCTCCATTCGACACTACATGCACATGTGTCTAGCATTGGTTGAATATCCCATTTGACATGGAGCATATAATGTTTTGTATGGGGCAGAGGCTCCATTCGACACTACATGCACATGTGTCTATCATTGGTTGAATATCCCATTCGAAATAGTGCATAGAATGTTTGGCATAGGCAGAGGCTCCGTTCGACACTACAAGCACATATGTCTAGTATTGGTTGAGTATCCCACTCGACATGGTGCACAGAATGTTTGGCTGAGGCATCATTCGACACTACACACATAAATGTATATTATTTGTCAGAGATCTCATTCGACAGGTTGTAGGTAGGCATCATGGAGTGGTGCCATTAGACACGACACACATAAATGTTTCTCATTGATCAATTGTCCCACTCGACAGAATTTATACGAATGTTTAGCAACAGGCATATGTATCATTCGACACTACACGTATAGAAGTATTAGCATTGAAATCAAATTCCATTGTACAGAACACACACGAAGTCTCGGCATTAGACACATGTCCCATTCGACATGAAAAAGTCGAGACAATTCATTTTACATATGCCAAAGATCCATTCGACACAACTCATTGATTGTCGAATGAAATCATTCCTTTTGTTCCAAACAATTTTCATAAACACTTATAATATCTTATCATACGGACCCATTCTATTGTTTTGGGATAATCCACATACGACATGCATGATTCCTTTGGTCTTTCGACTTGTAGTATAGGGATGATCCCAACCTTCATCAGGTCTAATGAAGTGTAGTCTCCCATGCACTTCCATCAAGTCCACTAGAATGAATACTTCATTAGACCTCTATAAGGTCCATTCGACCATAGACCCTCACTGACCTTTGTCAGGTCTTGTAGAGTGAGGATTGTAGAATGAGGAATGAAGACCTTCATTGACCTTTGCCAAGTCTTGTAGAATGAGGAATAAATACCCTTATAGACCTTCATCAGGTCTAGTGGAATGTGAAGTGAAGACCTCATGGATATTCATCATGTCTTGTGGAGTAAAAAATCTCTTGGAACTTCATCAGTTCTATTGGAGTGAAGACTATCGGGGACCTTCACCACGTCTAGTAGTGTGTAGTCTCTCATAGACATTCATCAGGTCCAGTCGACCGTAGACTCCCTTGGACCTTCATCAGGTCTACTGGAGTGGAGACTCCCTCGAACCTTCATCAAGTCCAGTAGAGTGAGGATTATCCTGATCTTCATCTGGTTAAGTCGAGTGAGAACATTCCCCATGGCTCATGTATAGTAAAAAATACATGGCCTTCATCTGGTCCAAACGACATTGAAGACTCCCATGGTCATTTAACCAGTAGTATGGGGATTATCATGGCCTTCATCTGGTTCAGTCGACTGGGAACATTCCTCATGGCTCATGTAGAGTGAAATTCAAGACCTGGCCTTCATCTGGTCCAAACGACATTGAAAAATCCCTTTGTCCTTTGACCCGTAGTATGAGGATTATCCTGATCTTCATATAGTTCAGTCGACCGGAGACATCCCCCATATATTCATGTCGAGTCAAATAAGACTCGAAATACTCAATCCAGATGCCACATGTCGTATGAATGCGAACATTCCCAATAGCTCAAGTCAAGTCAAGTTCATAAACATAGACTACATTTTAACCAGAAGAAAAACTGAAAAATTGCACAGCCCTTTTATCTCAACGCACGAAAGGCTTTATTGAACCACCCAATCGACAAGGGATGATGCTTAAAACAATGCATTCTTAACCGGTACACTTCATCTTATTTCATACGACGTGTATTAAAATACTCTCCAAGTTAAGGACTCCTCGACTTAGAGAGTATGGGACAAACTGTACGGGCCAAATTTGGGCCAAAGTGTATTTTCGTCTTTTCACCATATGCCTAGTATCAGACTAAGCCCAACTCTTTCTGATAGCTCGAATTAGAGGCTAAGATTGGGCCAAAGATCTGAACTCCTCTCAGGCCCAATTAAAGCCTTTAGGGTAGCCTATTGGTCCTTCGAACGAGTACCCCACCGAAAAACATCACATTTGCTGATGTATCCACTTTCCTAAACACAAAATATATTTTCACATGCAAATATTCTTCATTACCGAAAGATGAAGTCTTGAGCACGTTGTGGACCCCGTCGCTATAAATGTCAGCACGTTGTGGGTCTCACCATCATAAATACAACTCTTGTTATAGCTATAAAGTGACTTCCTTCCACCTATAAAAGGATATGTAACTCAGCATACAAGGGATTCATTCAATTCTTAGCTCTCATACTTGAGCTCTCTAAGCTTCTCACTCCCTAAACACCAGCCACCGCCCTCACGGCAGTCAACAGAAGTCAAGGTAACTTCCGACCTTGTTCTTCCATTGTATACAGCTCGTCTTCATACTGACTTGAGCGTCGGAGTGCCTATGGCACCCACCACACCAGTGGGCAGTACTCCCCGCTCATTCTACCTTTGTTTTGCAGGATCGCTAGTGCCCCCAAACCATAAATTCTCGATTGTGGACCTCGGGCGAAATCCAGCATCCACAAGGGGCATTTTAGGTATCACAAAAATAATCCAAAAATGTATGAATATGAGTCATTCTTCATTTTTTCAACACACCAATTCTCTCATTTCTCAATTTCTACAATTCTCTCTTTCTCAATTCTCCAATCTTCAATTTTTCATTCTCAATTAATTCTCTAATTATTCAATATTTATTTAAAAAAAAATGGCAACCTCATTTGAGAGCACCATGTCCAATGTGCCAACCCAAGAGAGCGGTCAAAGTATCGGTACACAGAGAATAAACTTTAAGGCTCGATCCTCCGATATCTTCAAAATTTATTTTCATTTAGTCGAGATTGAAAATGCAAGTCCAATAGCAATATGCAACTATTGTGGTGTATCTTACAAATTTACTGGCGGGTATGGAAATATGAACAAGCACTTGGATAGATATCATGTCATTGAAATTGGACTTATTACAACGCAAACTCAAATGGGCATGTACGTATCATCTAGTAGAGGTACGAGTTCTTTGGATTTATTTAAATATTCTGATGCTAAAATAGAGAAGAATTTGCTAAATTTACTTGTATGATACATTTTTTTTTAAGTTTTGGTGAAAAATTTCTTTTACTAATTACGCTCAAAATGCTTTAAATCCTGCTGCCTGTAAAATGACTAGAAATACAACAAAATGTTAAAATTTTATATTATAAAAAGATGGTAAAATTATTTTAAATGAAATATTTAAAGATATTAAAGGTCATCTTTCTATTTATTCTGATATTTGGAGTTACCATTGGCAAACACACTCATACATTAGTGTGACTTGTCATTAGATTGATGCATCATGGAACATGCAAAAATGACTTATTACATTTAGAGTTTTTGATGAGCAACATACTGCACAAAATATTTATAGAATGATTAAAGTAATTTTTGATAAATATTGTTTATTAGGTAAAATTTTAACAATTGGTTTTGACAATGCATCTGCAAATACTGCATCAATTAGAGATTTAAAAGAAATATGCCAATCAAATTTGGGGGGTCGATTTTTTCATATTCGTTGCACATGGCATGTTCTTAATTTATGCGTTCAAGATAGTCTGATTTTTTTAGAACCTTACATTGATCCTATTAAGACTGCACTTAGTTGTATTTGATCGTATTCTCAACTTATGAGAGAATGAGTCAAGTTTTCTAAATTAAATAGTGTTAAATCAGTGAAATTTTCACGAGATTTTCCAACACTTTGAAATTCAACTTATTTTCTTTTATGTCAAGCTTTCCAATACATAAAATGTATTATGTAGTTTTTCCCCCAACATGTTCAACATATCACAATTTTTCCTAGTCAATGAGATATTTGTGAAAAAAATTAAAAATTTTAAAAGTTTTTAATGATGTTACAAATATTTTTAGGAGTTTATTATCCTACAACATGTTTATTTCTTCTTGAAAGTTTGAATATTGTTGGTACTCTCTGAACATGCTGAAAGTTCTGATCATAATGATATTGTTTTATCTGAAGCTATTGCTATTATGAAATGAAAATAGTTGAATTATTTTAAAGGCATTCCATTATTTTATCTTATTGCCACGATTTTTTATCCTAGATTTAAATTATGAGGTTTGAATAGTGTCTTACAATCTTACTATGGATATTTAGAAATAGCTAATGAAATTAATATTACAAGAATAATAGATAGAATAAAAATTGATTTATTAGATTTATTTAATGATTATGTCAGTAGATATAACTTGCAATCAGTAGGACAATCTATTAGTAGCGAACATGTAATACATTCAAGACTTAGCGTATGTGATCATTGGTTACTACAACAAAATAAAAAAATATTGGGATAACACGACTAAAAATCTGGAATTATATAATTATTTATCTACCAATTTCTAGTTTCCTACTGAAAGTTTAGTGCCTAAAAATTTTCAAGCACTTGACTGGTGGAACCGACATCAAAATATCTTTCATGTATTATCAATTATTGCTAAAAAGGTGATGGCAGCACTTGTTTCACCGTTACAGTTGAGCAAGCCTTCGGCTTAGAAGGCAGTATTTTGGAAAACAATATTCATTACATCCAAGCACTTTAGAAGCAATAACATGTGTGGATGATTGGACCCGAGCTGATCTGAGGCAACAAGAAGATGTCTTCGATGACTTTGAAGACTTGTTTGGCAATGCATCTGCAAGTGCAAGCGGAACGGGAGTTGAAGGATCAATAGGCACTGATAATGATGATAACTGATCAGTAAATAATTATAAATTATAATGGGGAACTATCTTTAAAATATAATGGAACTATGTGAGCTTTGATTCCTCTCACCCTTGGAGGATACGTAGGCAACTTAAGTTTTTAAAACTTTAAGTTCAAGCTCTTTAATTTTATTTTTAATTTAATGTAATCTAAATTTAAATTCATACTTTTAAATAATTTTTTTTTAAAATCATTATTAAAATTAAAAAAAATGCAGGGAACCGGACCAGTGGCCAGGTCTACTCCATTATTATTTGTAGTAAGTTTTTTACAAGTTCCATATCCCATGTTAATTGAACACATAAATTGATAAAGTTATTATTATTAGTAAGGAAATTTTTGAAGAATCCGACGTGCATTAAATGCTTCCATATATATTGTCAAAAATTCGCATTAAATACTTGAGTAAACTTACCAAAAGTGGCAACCACCATATTAAATACTTATTAATTTTGTTGACATATGAACCATTGATTTAGCTATAAATTAAGCTCTCATTTGAGAGCTCAAGCATCCCCAACAAGATCAAGCAAGCTCCAAGGCAAGAGAGTTGGTAGAGAGTGTAATTATAAGTGAGGTTTTTGTACAAGTTTTGTAATACTTATAAATTCAATTCAAGTAGTAATAGAGAGTATTTATTTTTCCTTATAAAATACTCTTTAGTGATCAGAGTATCACAAAAAGTGGTATCGGAGTTTTGGTTACACGTTGGGGATCGAAAAGCTGAAGAGAATAACTCAATTCAGAAAATTCGGGTTTCGGGAAAGTTCCAAAAAATTAATTTTGAGCATACCATCAACTTGTTCACATCGACACTAGCACGATGGTATTTTTCAATGATCAAACGGAGATCGGACGGTGATGCATGCGCCACATGCGCCGGGCAAAAGAGTGCGCGTGCGTCTTAATAGCATCACATGTCGCAAGCGCTTTTAAAGTTGAAGATGTTGACGTGTCAGCCACGTCATTGACTCGTCAGCGTAGTCAGCGCCACATTAGCGAATAGTCAGTGCCACATCAGTAAAATGTCAGTGCACAGTCAGTGACATGTCAACAGACAATCAATGCTACATCGGCAAGGATTGTCAACAACGTCATCACCACTTGACTATCACGTCAACTACCACATCATCAAGTTGGTCTCATTATAGCCTTGTCAGTAGATATGTGACTGCCACATCAGCTTCTCAGATAAATTTATTGAGCTCATAAAGTCTTTGAAATTTATAGTTTGACCCCAAACGTTTCATAAATTTATAAATCAAACCTTGTGTCTAATTTAGATCAACGAAGAGTCAAATCTAATATTTTCGACCATTTTGAATGCAACGATGACCTACGATTTATAAGAATCAGCCCTTATTTTATCCTAATTTTCATTTTAAACTTTAAACTTAAAATGAAAATAGAAGATTCCTCTTCTGGTGCAATGATCAAGCTGAAGGCAACCAATTATTTCATTTGGAGGCCTTAGATGATTGATTATTTTCACTGTAAAGATCTATTTGATATGATCCATGAGCATGGAATGAGACCAATTTCTGTCAAAGAGAGTGACTGGAATAAACTCAACAACAGAACTCTCAGTCAGATTAGTCAGTGGATAGGCCACAGTGTCTTCCACCACGTAACACATGATACAAATGCTTACGAGATATGGTTGAAGTTGGAAGGCATGTATCTGGCCAAGACTGGTCGAAATAAAGTCATGGTTAATGCAGAACTCACTTGGAGGATTAAGCCAAGTAAACCTCTCGCAACGGATAGAACCCCAAGCTCCGTGAATTTGATTTTGTAGGAACAAAACCATTCCAAGGCCACAAAAAGACCCACAAAGAACTTATCTTTGAGAACCCAAAAGATGATTCCTTGTTGTGTTCTGCTAGCACAGAGACGCCACAAAGGTTGTTACTCCTTAGATAAGTCGATTGTATAAAATAAAGGGGAATCCCTCCCTTAATCAATTTTGGCCATAGCCAAGCTTTCAAGATGAATCAAATTCGAAAATGGCTTATTCTATTTCCATTAAGAAGATAAGCGTTTATATAGTACAAAGAAAAAAACCCTAATGGATATAAAATGACCAAAACATTCTTAATGGCTAACTAATGGCTATTTAAAGGCTATGCCCTTAATAGTCATTTAATAATCTAGACAACATAACAAAAATATCAAACAAGGTGGCTAAAGTTATCAACAATTTTGCCAAAAAATTCAATAAAAGGAAAAATCACAAAATCACAAAAATCTAAAAAATATGGTAAGTTTTTCAAAGCCATATCTAAATTGTCTCCTTGACAAAGCATCCCCAAAATTCGTGGCTTTATGTATATATAGGCTCAATGATGTGATTTGAAGCCTATTAATTCTTGTCTTGGCTGAATTTTTGGTGTTGGACTTAATCTAGTTTGATTCGTTAAAAAGGTACTTGACTTCTGAATTACTGATGCGTTAATCTGGTATGACTTGGGTCAATTGGATTAGCTTTGGACCCACTCCATAGAAGCCCCCATGTGACACCAATATGCCCTGGATTTTTCTGTCACACTCGACCATGGCATTCTGTGCTAGCTTGCCATTGTGTCTCTGATCTTCTTAGCTCTTTGGCGTGTGATTGGACCTGTTGGCACTTGCAAAGGCTCTACCATATTACTAGTGTTCCTTGAGTGGATAGATTCGTGTCATATTAATTAGGCATTTGGTGAATTTGACGCTATGAATTGGAACTTCCGTAGTTCCGTTGTAGAACACACCAATGAGTTCCAGAACTTGGTGGATCAGCTGTCTCCAATAGACATGCAGCTAAGATATGAAGTATAAGCCTTCCTACTACTCAGTTCCATTCCTTATAGCTGGGAGACATTGGTAGTTACTCTTAGCAATTCGGCTCCATGAGGTAAACTTACCACGCCTTGGTAAAAGATGCTCTATTGAATGACGAGTCCAGGAGAAAAGACGTTCGCTCAAAACAGACAGAAGCTTTCATCATGGAGACTTGAGGAAGACATCGAGGAAGAGAAAGAGGGAGAGGCAGAAACACAACTAGAGATAGATCCTTAGATGGAATGATGTCTACCTATAACTGCTACCAATATGGCATAGAAGGCCATTTAAGGAAGAATTGTAAAAACTGCAATGAGAGCAGGGCCAAGGCAATTCCCAGCCAAAGAATAACAAAGAATATACACTAGTAGTTGTCTAAGGAGATATAGCCATCTGCTTCATGCAGTAAGAAACATGTCTTCACACCGCAACCCAAGATGTTGAATGAGTGGTAGATACTACAATATCCTACCATGTCACTCCTCACAAAGATTTATTCATAACATACAAAGCTTTAGACTTTGGTTCAGTGAAGATGGGAAATATCAGCTCTTCTGGCACAATAGAAATTGATTTTATTCCGTTACAAATAAATATCGGCTGTACATTAACCTGGATGGATGTGATACATGTTACAGAACTTCGGCCGAATGTACTCTTGGGGATAACCCTTGACAAACGGGGCTATGACAATCACTTCAGAAATGGAAAATGGAGAATGACAAAATGTGCCATGGTTATAGCTTGAGGATATCTTTTCGGCACACTATACAATACTTATGTGAAGATTTATGCAAACAGCCTCAATGTAGCTGAAATGAGGCTTCACATCATCTGTGACACCAATGACTCGGTCACATGAGTGAGAGAGGGTTGTCTACCCTGACCAAGAATGAGATTACTAACCGATGCGTAATTACACGCGTATAATGCAAGCGCACGTACAGTTCAAGTAGTATAAAAAGTATCGATCCCACGAGGACTTAAAACCTTTTGTTATCAATTTTTGAAGTTAAATGTTTACAAGTATCTAATGGATTGATTGTTTGATTGGGTGGCGACTTTAAAAATTAAAACAAGTAAATAAAATGACACGAAGGTTGGTCGAGGAAAATTCAAATTTATAAAACTATCTAGGGTTGTGATTTCTTCCAATATATTTTTAAAGATGAAGTGGTTATTTCATGTTTGTGTAATATATTGGTTTACTAACCTGGAACACGAAATTCTGCAAAATCCTATGTTGCTGGTCGGATGCAAATACCCAGTGTAACCCAATTAAATCATATATCTATGTTAATCAAATTACATGAATTCATTAAGACTAAGTTCCAATTATGGTTACCCCCGCCCAATAGGTATATGTCTATCATGTAAGGAAATCTATTAAAGGATTATATATCCTCAAGGAAGATCGTGGGCTATTAAGTCTAGGGTCTTAAACCTAAAATTTCTTCGTCTAGTTTATTTTAAGTTTACCAGATCAATCTTATTAGTGGCCAGTTAACAAGAAGTATTAAGCTAAAACTTAATAAGTAAACCTTTATATTACCCAAACTATAAAATGACCCCTTATAAATCGGTGATATTGGATTTCATCACAACCCCATATAACGAGCTTAGCTACGACACATATTTACAACTAGTAAGAACTTAAAAATAAAAGACATAAAGTAAAATGCTGAAAAGTAAATGCTAGAAATTAAAAAGGAAAAAGTACAATAAAAAAATGCTAGGGTTAAAGGATCCACTTTTATTACTACTATTTTAGATATCTCCCTTAATATAATATATTAACTTGTATGATATTACCAACCAGCCATATAGGCGGTAACCTGATTTTGTCAAATTAATATTTAATTACCAACCGACCAACCAGGCGGTATCCATGCTTAGTCAGGTTAAAACCAACTTAATATCAATTACCAACCGGCAAATATAGCGGTATCCTCATTAAGTCAGATTTTAAATAGTTATTATATTATAATTAAAGGAGATTAATCTAAATAACAATAATAAAAGTTTTACCTTTCACCCTAGCATGGGGAAGTTACCTCCTCATTGATGAATAGTAAAAACTGAAAAAGTAAAGAAAGTAAATTACTACTACAAAAAGTAACTAAAATTAATTACAGAACTGAAATTTAAACAAACTAGATATAAACTCATTATTATCAGAGAATTCAGAGAGGAAGGTACATCTGAAACTGAAATTTCGAGCTGAATTTATAGGCGTCAGTAAGCCTCTCGGGTCGCGACCCGTGGCATTGTTCTTGCATCACGAAATGATGACATGGCAAACTCTGATTGGCTGCTTTGATTCCCTTATCTGCTGACGTGGCATTTTGGATGATTAACTCAATAATTGTGATGATGTGGCGACACGTGGCGATTTTGATTGTCGGCACTATGTGATTATGACATGTGTCACGAGATGATTGGCCGATGATGACATGGCTGACACGTGTCACACTGACTCGGCATGTGACTGATGTGGACGCCACATGGATAACACGTGGACGACACGTGGCGATGGCAATTGTTGGTAGCATGTGATGATGACACGTGGCATTGTGCACGTTAGCCAGATCGGCTGTGATGTTGACACGTGGTAGGCACATGTTAGCAGATTCGGCGCACGTTAGCATTCGGCATATTTTAGCAAAATCCCTCTGATTGGTCCACGTGTCCCGGTGCACGTTAGCATAGGTGTGGCGCACGTTAGCGGTCGCGATGCAGGCTGCGCGTCGCGACGCACCAAATGACCATTTTGTCATTTTTATCCTTTTTCACTATTTTGGCCCCGAATCACCTCCAGAAAGGCCTGAAACTTTATTTATCTACAAAATAACACAAACACATCAAAATATGCACAAAACGCAAGAATCTATACAAAATATTAGGTCAAATTAGTGGGAAATAATGATATAATTACCACACATCACACCCTCAAACCTAACATTTTGCTAGTCCTCGAGAAAAATAACAACATAAAATAACATAAACATCTTTAAAATAAAATTTAACTAAGCCACTTTCGTAGGGATCACGGTTGCATTTAGCGTATGCAACAAACCTTTAAACCCCTAGGTGTCCCTAGTGGACGAGTTGTTGTCTCGTGAAGGCTTACAACAACGATACCCACAAACATTTTTACAAAAGTAAAAAGATAGTAAAACTAATGCACACAAAAGCAAAAAGACAAGAGAAAATAGAATAAAAATGTTAGTGACTAACCAGGTGAAACTTCTTATTCAAGTTAATAGTTATTTTCTTTCTTTTTAAATTACCGAATAAGTAAATTCTCCGATTATTTTTACCATTCTTCTTATACACAGCCAACAAAATAGTAATCAACTCATTTTTTTCCCACAATAGTCATAAGTGTAGTTGAGAATAGAGTAATATTTTTGTCCTAAAGTTGTATCAGAATACACACTTTTTTTAGCAATGAAATAATTTTCTGATTTTTCTGATTTTTTTTATATATATACAATATCTTCCATCCATGTAGCGAGCTTTAGGCCAGTGACTCCCAAACCAGTTGGCTTAAGGGCACTAGGTGTTAAGACACCCCTACGGACGTAATTACTCAGACTTCATATATATATATATATATATATTTTTTTTTTTTGTAACATCTTTGATCCATGTAGCAAGTTTTGGGCCAGTGGCTCCCAAACCAGTTGGTTTTAGGGCACTATGTGTTAAGACACCCATACGGACTTAATAACTCGGATCTCATACGTTTTTTTTATCACATCGCTTTTTATGGATGCTTCTTCCAATTAAATTAGAGCACTGAATATTACAAGCTTGTAGATTACAACTCATGTCTGTATGTTACCATGTATGTTGATAATACCTGTCAACTGAGCATATGAAGATCCATTTTAATCAGTTTTATGGAGAATTCACAAATTAAATAATTTAAAAGGAAATAAACAAAAATTAACTTGTTTCGAAATAGGTTGAGATACGTCTCAGGAGTGGAAACTCCTTACACAGCTATCTCACACCAATTTCACCGAATTAGTCAAATTAAAAACATAAAAACACAAAATATTTTTTTTATTTTTTTTAAAATTTTTCAATTTTTTTGAATTTTTCGAAAATTTTGACTAAAATAATAAAATAAAAATAACTATACAAAACAAGATACTAATCAACTATTCCTTTACCCAAACCTAAATGAGACATTTTCCCTAATGTCTTAAGAAGAAGAAGATGAGTTCAAAAGATAGTACCTGTTTAGCTAAAATTTACATCTAAATGGGAAATTTAAAGATTAAGATCCAGATTTATTCGACGCTTCTTACCACGATCATCATCAAACTATTTTATCTTGGAAAAGATGGGATCGATTTGTTGTTCATAGGCTAAGATTTGGTCAATTAAATCTGGGACAGTTCTGGCAGTGAAGAGGAGTTCTTTCAGAGGTTTTGACACGAACCCATTTCTCCGGGCATCATCAAGAAATACATAAAGAAAATCATAAAATCCATCTTTGTTGAACAATCCAATTGGTTTTCGGTGTATGTTCAAGTTCGCCCAAGATAACACTGTAAAAATCTCCTCCAACGTACCCAAAACACCTGGCAAAGCAATAAAAGCATCAGCACGGTTAATCATTTCCACCAGTCGTTCAGTCATACCTGGCACGATCAGTTCTTCTCTGTTTTATGATCCTATAAGATCCTCTTCTTCCCAGGGTTTTGGGATGATTCCCAGAACTGGACTGCCTCCTTCCTGTACGGCTTTTGAAACAATCCCCATCAATCCAAGATTGCCACCATCATATACTAGGTGCATATTCCTTTCGGCTAAGACTCGTCCCAATTCATGTGCTGCTGCTACGTATTGTGGCTTAGTACCAACACTAGTACGGCAAAACACACAGATGTTTTCAACTCTTCTTTTTGAAGTACCTTCCATTTTTATGTATTTCTTTCTCAGCTCTGGATGCCTTCAAGAGTGCAATGATGAGTTGAATTTATAATACCTGCAAAATAGTGAGTAATAATAGCACTAATATCTTCCAAAGAAAGATTAGTAGCAAAATAGTAAATCGTGGAAGGTTAAAAAGGTATGGATCCTGTCGGAGAAAATAAAAGAAAACAACAAAACAAATCACAATTATTAGGAAAAGACAAAGATATAATATTTACAGAAAGTAACGGCTTGAATGACGTCTATGCGTCAGGGACAAGCTTCCCATCCAATTTTCTTAAAAATTGGCAAACAATATCTTTTTGAGTCAGATTCCCGAGACTTAATTGTTGTCTTTCTTTTCAGAATTGTGCATATAACAACCGAATTTTGTGATACACATTTCCACTGGGATGCGTCTCAAGAGTCTTAGATATGTCATCCAGAGACTCTTTACTCAAGCCATCCCTAATGAAATTAATCTTATCTTCACGGTTATCAAACACCATTCCTAAAGAACGACAACGAGTATTACAAAACATACGAGCACATGTATAGAATACACCCATTTTTTTAGCTCTTCTCTTTTTAGCATAGGTGTTTTTTCCTAAACCAGGCAGATGTGAAATAAAAGAGTCAGAAGATTCACATGCCAATCGGACATGTGCTTCAATAATCCAACGAATATCAGTAGGAATGCCTTTGATCATCAGTAATCTCATATGTTCCATGCGAGCTTTGTAAAATTTCATCAGAGAGTTTTGAGGGAAAGAAGGAAATTGCTTGTGAAGATTTACGAGAGCTTCTTCCATCGACAAATGACTTTACCTGCAAAAATTAATCACATAAAAATAAAACACACCAGATCATAATATATACACAAATTGCATGGGTTGCATCTCTGCTAGCGCTAAGTTTAAAGTCATCAACTAGACATGACTGCCCGAACGTTAGGCTGGATCTGAAAGTGTGACACTTTTTTTTTATTGCTCAAATGATTCTCCCCAGTAGTGCTTGAAACGATGGTTGTTAACTTTGAATGTTTCTTTGGTATTGGGATCAAGTAACTCAATATCTTCATATGGCAAAACCTGAGTAATCACAAATGGTCATAACCACCTTGATTTCAACTTTCCAGGGAAAAGTATAAACCTTGAATATTACAACAACACCTGCTGTCTTGGTTTCAATTGCCTGCGCACTATTTTTCAATCATGCCATTTCTTGGTCTTTTCTTTGTATAATTTGGCATTCTCATAAGCCTGTAGGCGAAATTCCTCCAGTTCATTGAGTTGATGGAGTCTTTTTTCTCCTACTGCTTGTGGATCAAGATTTAACTTCTTCAGTGCCCAGTACGCCTTGTGTTCAAGCTCAACTGGCAGATGGAATGCTTTTCCAAACACTATTCAATATGGGGACATACCAATTGGTTTCTTATAAGCTGTCTGGTAGGCCCATAGTGCGTCATCCAGTTTGGTAGACCAGTCTCTCCTTGTTGATCCAACGGTTCTTTCCAAGATTCTTTTGATCTCCCTGTTTGAAAATTAAACCTGTCCATTTGACTGTGGGTGGTAAGCAGTGGAAACTTTATGAGTAACTCTGTATTTGGATAGGAGTGCATCGAAATATTTGTTGCAGAAATATGTGCCACCATCACTGATAATAGCCCGAGGTGTTCCGAAGCGATTGAAAATATTCTTTTTAAGGAATTTGATCACCACTTTTGAATTGTTTGATGGTAGTGCAATTGCTTCAACCCATTTGGAGATGTAGTCTACAGCAACAAGTATGTACAGGTGTAGGCATTGCATTTTTGCATGTGAAACCCGATGATGAGTCTCAGTTGGAGGCAATACCTTTTAAGTCACGGAAGCCGCGGGAAACGGACGTCGGAAGGGGAAATTCAGGAAGAGTATGCTATCAAAGTCGTCACGTGTTCACTGTTTCCGTTCGTGCTGCGTTCTTAAATGCGTTCGAACGTCAGGCAGATTGCGGGCGTTCGTGTCGCGTTCGAATTGGCGTTCGAACGGTATCGGTATTTCTACTTTTGCTGTTAGCCTCATGACCCGAGCCCATTTAGCCCACAGGCACCCTAGCCTAGCCCAAGCCCACTTAAAACACACCCAAATTAAATTAAATATTAAGTTAAATATTAATTAGATAATGTAATTAAATAAAATAATTAATTAAGTCATATACCAAATTAAATAAAACAAATAAAATCTAAATAATCACCTACCAAAATAATAAAAATACTTACACAATTAAAGAAATTGCATGCCTAATAAATATAAATCAAATATATTATATACCAAACTTAACAATATCATGCCTAATTAAAATCAATCATAACAAATTAAATATTTTGCATTCCTAATCTAGCCAAGATTTGTCCCCCCTCAATCTAATCCTTTCCTTATTGAATACCAAATCAAATACTCCTTTTAATGCCAAAATCCCTTCCTTGTGAGACAAGGTGAAGCCCTAGCCTTTCTCTATATAAACCACACCTCTCCAAGGCATTCACCCCTCCTATTTTTACGCCCATCACAAGAAAAAAGAAGCAAAGAATTTCCAACCCCCCTCTCCAAGCTCTCCATTCACGCATATTACACAAAAAAATATAACAAATTTCTCTTCATCTCCTTCCCCTACTTGACCGAAAAACACAGCCCCATAAGCCTCCCTATATCACCGAAACAACAACCCACAAAAATCCTCAAAACACTAACATAAAAACTGCATTCATAATCCTTAAAATAATCACACAAGACTACACTAAGAACCCACAAAAAAAACTCGGAACAGTCCGTGGAAACGTCAAGACAGGTGACCTGAACAGTGAGCAGCAAAACAGAGGCCAAACAGTAGCATAACGGAGTTTGAACAGCAAGCAAAACAGTAAAACAGTGAGCTAGAAAAGGTTAGACCTGAAGGTAGTATGATCTGTACTCGGGATACAACTCCACGTACCGCTTGAGTAAACGGCACCCTCTTTTGTTTTGTGTTGCTTTGGTTTATTTATTTTTCGTCACTTGAATTCTGTATGTTGCTTATTTATGTATGATTCAATCGAGCGCATGGGCTTAGTAAGTGGAATGAAAGATCCCCTATGGGGAGGGGTTAAAGCCCTTTACCATGATATTTTGCCGCGTCGGTTGATGTGTGTTCGGTTGAATGCAAGATACGTTCAATCGGGCATACTACGTTTGATATTATTGCTTTTAATTCTTTGTATGCATGATTCAATAGAGCACATGGGCTTAGTAAGTGCAATGAAAGATCCCCTATGGGGAGGGGTTAAAGCCCTTTACCACGATGCTTTGCCGCGCCGGTTGATGTGTGTTCGGTTGAATGCAAGATACGTTCAATCGGGCATACTAAGTCTGATATTATTGTTTTTAATTATTTGTTTGCATGATTCAATCGAGCGCATGGGCTTAGTAAGTGCAATGTAAGATCTCCTATGGGGATGGGTTAAAGCCTTTTACCATGATGCTTTGCCGCGCCGGTTGATGTGTGTTCGGTTGAATGTAAGATACGTTTAATCGGACATACTGAGCTTGACATTGTTGTCTTTATTCTTTGTGTTGCATGCATCAGGTCTGGTTCCGTTCGAACGCGTTCTCGAACGCTACACGAACGCGAACCTTCTGTTTACCGTTCGAACGCGTTCTCGAACGCTACGCGAACGCACACGCACTTTCTTAGTCTCATCATGCATCAGGTCTGGTTCCGTTCGAACGAGTTCTCAAACGCGAACCTTCTGTTTACCGTTCGAACGCGTTTTCAAATGCTACGCGAACGCACACGCACTTTCTTAGTCTCATCATGCATCAGGTCTGATTCCGTTCGAACGCGTTCTCGAACGCTATACGAACGCGAACCTTCTGTTTACCGTTCGAACGCGTTCTCGAACTCTACGCGAACGCATACGCACTTTCTTAGTCTTATCATGCATCAAGTCTGGTTCTGTTCGAACGCATTCTCGAACTCTATACGAACGCGAACCTTCTATTTACCGTTCGAACGCGTTTTCAAACGCTACGCGAACGCGCACCCACTGAACTGAGTCATTTTCATCAGATTTCATACATAGTTTTCCTAGTAGCTATCCCCACATGTATGAATACAATGTGTTTAATGTATTGCAATTCATATACCTATGTCATGATAACATTTGAGTATTATTTCTTGTAGTATATCGGATGGAAACCCAGACATAAATTCTGTAGCCGATTCCGAATGGACGGTAGTACGGTCTATACTTGGGATACAATTCCACGTACCACTTGAAAAGGTGCTCACATGTGTGCTTGTGTGGTTAGTATGTGTGCTTGTGTTTTCTTGAATATAATATGCCAGTGAAGTTGTATGTTTGTCGCTCCTTTGATGCACTTTCAAGCATGCAATCTTAGATGTGAAATATATGTAAACTTAGGTGTAAGTTTTATTTTGTACATGTGAATTTAGAAGCATGATACTCTTGGAAATAAGTGCTACTTAAGCCTGATTAAATTATTACATAAATCATTTCATTACAAGTGGCATAAGTAAGGGACAATTCCGAACCCAACGGTTTGAGGTCTTCCCTTGCGAGGGGTGAGTGCGGCCTTAAATCTCATTTTCCCGGTTCACACCGGGTGGCGACTCCATTATTCTTCAGTTTAGTCCCCCGTGGCTACTCCGTACTCCCGACCGGGCCGTGAACCCGGGACAGCATGCGTCGTCCAGTTTCTGTGTCCCACAGCCTGGCGACTCCACTGGGTATAGAGAATCGGCCCCGAAATATTGTCTTGTAATGTTTGGATTTATGTTCTAATTGACCATGTCTATAGTGGATGAAATAGGGGTTTAATCAAAGGCATTTTGAGGCTAGGTAATGGTTTTGTGTCTTCATTCACTCACTACCTTTCTAGAAGAAAAGTTGTGAAGGCACCTAGATAGCCATCTACTCGTAGCCTATTGTGATTGACTAATTTGGAGGACTCGTTGTTTATTCCTGACACCAAGCGATAAGAGCCTAGGAGGCTTGGGTATTTAAGTGAGCCTCGCTCCACCTTCCCTCTGGGGAATCTACAATGGGAAATCCATTTGACAGTCAGTCACACACCATAGCTCATTGGCATGTACCTTAGTGTATAAGAAAGGGTGCGCTCACTTGGTCGTTCGAACCCTTGATTGGGGAGACCTAGTTGTGGGCCATCCTTCGCCTATGAGAGCCTTTGTCTACACTCCTGCGAACCCACCCATAGACCGAGATTGTATGGTTAAAGTAACCATTATTTCCTTGAGTATAAGCTTGTGAACCATCCTCATTTGGATGCAGTTGGACCATTGTCAGAAATGCGGACTTGCTGGGCCATTTAAACTGGGGCGAGTTCGTACCTTATGACCATTGGGCCCAAAGCTTCTGAAACGTTGATGGGCCATTCTGTAGAAATTATTGTTTTATGTTTGCATTATCTGTCTTTTATGCTTGTGTTTGGGAACATCGCCGTTTGGATCCTTTTGGACCATTTGTCATGGGATATGGGCTTGTTGGGCCATTTAAACTGGGACAAGAACGTATTTTATGACGAATGGGCCAAAGGCTTCTAAGTGCTGATGGGCCACTTTGTGCTTGTGTTCGGAACATTACCTTTTGGATTTAGTTGGGCTCTTTGCCATGAGATGTGAACTCGTTGGGCCATTTAAACTGGGACGGATTCACTCCTATGACAGTTAGCCCAAAAGTTTCTAAAATGATAATGGGCCGATTTGTTTGAAGATTTTAATTGATTTAGTATGTTCTATATGTTACATGCATCTCATACATACATACATCATGTTAACACCCCCTATGTTTATAAAAGACATAAAAGATTCCCGTTGGGTTAGGGAAGAGGGAAGACTCACCAAAAGATCGGTAACAGATATGAGTACATCCGATAATGAGGTATCCCGGATAGATCAGTTGGAGAATGGTTTCGCCAAGATTACTGAACAATTGCAAGCCTTGACTACTGCCATGACAAATATGGCTGTGCCCCGTGATGGGGGAAACTCTGAGAATGTAAGACGTGAGGAGCCTCCGAATGGGTTGGGGGATGATATCCTCACTTTTGATGATGACATGGCAGAGTATGCAACAGGCAAAGTGATTGGGTCTCAGGCAGAATTTCAGAAGCTTCGGGATCAGGTTGAAACAGTTACCCGTAAAATGAGGGGTAAACATAAAGAGTTGTTAGATTATGAGGCAATGACCTTCAGAGAACAGCTGCCAGCTCAGTTTAAAATGCCCGACATGGCCAAGTTTAATGGGAATGGAGACCCGAGGGTCCATCTGCAGCAATATGTCTCAGTCATGAATTCAATGGGCCTATCACAGCGCCAAGTCCAAAAGATGTTTGGGATGTCACTCGAGGGGGCACCTGTGGTTTGGTATCATAGCCTTAAGAAGAAGATTAAGGAAGATTGGAAGGAAATAGCTGATGCTTTTCTGAAACAGTAAGTTACAGACTTAGAGATTGATTTGTCACTTCGTGATTTGGAGAACACTAAGCAGAAGCCAGAAGAAAGCTTCAAGGAGTATGTAGACCACTGGAGAAGCCAGCTTCTGAAAATGCAGACTCGGCCCTCTGAGAAAGACCAAATTAAAATGATCATCAAGGGCACTACGCCCTTGATCTATGGCAAGTTGAGGGGGATGACTTCAATGATTGCGGATTTCCGACAGTTGAGGGAAACTGTCATGGATATTGAGGAAGAAGAGGCTGAAAACAGAAAGTTTTATGGCCAGAATAGAAGGAATTTTGGGGGACATCCTGAAGCCAAGTCTTCCAGTGCTGAGGTCACTGCCATCAGGAACAGACGTTTCTCCAACTTGGGTAGACCTCTATCAAAGGTGTTTGAGAAATTGAAGATGCAAGGACTCCTGAAACCTTTGGAACCTAAACCACTCCCCAGCCTTGTGCCGCACTACCTTGACTTGAACTTATTCTGTTATTTTCACCAGCAAAAGGGTCACGAAACTGACAACTGCCCCCGCCTTAGGCATGAGATCCAAGACCTGATTGACACCCAAAAAATACCTCACCCAGAAAGAGAGCAACCCAGCACACACAGGAACCTCCTCTACCAAATTACCACTCCGTCCCACCACCATGATCAACTTTGGCTTGCCTGAAACCTTTGTCCTCCAAACTCTCAACCACCAAGCTTCTCACATTGGGATAAGGATAATAACAATGAAGAACCAGAGGCTGAGGAAGAAGGCACTGCTGTTTCTACAAGTTTATCTTGCATTTTTAATAAAGACATTGATTTTGTTTGCTTGTTCGAATCATTTCTCAACAAAAATAAAGAAGTTCATTTCGCTTACTTGCCTGAATCTCCACTTCTCAACTTGCAACATGAGTGCATGTGACAGAAGCATTCAATCTTGGTACTATGATACTCATAACGTAGGGAATCCTCAGAAGAAGCAAGCAGAAAAGATAAGTTGGCCATCCAGAAATTGGGAAATGAAGACAGTGAGACTGTTAGACTTGGAAAGAAAATGAGTTCACAGAACCAATTAGTGTAGACAGATTGAAGCAGTACTTTGCCTAAGGAAGAGAAGAACGAGTTGTCACTAAGGGAATTGACCGAAGACCTAACCCAACGGGATAGGAAACTCATGCATACATGCATACACGTAACACATTTTGCATCATTTTTGTGTTTGTTTTGTTTTATATTAACAGGTTTCGAAGAAAAAAAGAAAGCAGCAAATGCAAGCTAGTCAGAAACAGCAACAGTACAGTTTCAGGAATGAATCCAGGGAATGAATCTCTCAGAATTTGGAACGAATCCAGGGAATTAATCTCTCAGAATTTGGAATGAATCCAGGGAATGAATCTCTCAGAATTTGGAATGAATCCAGGGAATGAATCTCTCAGCAGAATTTTGGAACGAATCCAGGGAATGAATCTCTCAGAATTTGGAACGAATCCAGGGAATGAATCTCTCAGAATTTGGAATGAATCTCTCAGAATTTGGAATGAATCCAAGGAATGAATCTCTCAGAATTTGGAACGAATCTCTCAGAATTTTGGAACGAATCCAAGGAATGAATCTCTCAGAATTTTGGAATGAATCCAGGAATGAATCCGGGAATGGATCCCAGGGTCGAGGCCCACGTCAGCAGAATTTTGGAAGGAATCCGGGAATGAATCCCAGGGCCGAGGCCCACATCAGTAGAGTTTTGGAATGGATCCAGGAATGAATCCTAGGGTCGGGGCCCACACCATCAGAGTTTAGGAATGAATCCAGGAAGGAATCTAGGAATGAATCCTAAAGCCGAGGCCCACATCATCAGTTTTTTTTGGAATGAATCCTAGCCCGCACCGTCAGAATTTTGGAATGAATACAGGAATGAATCTTAGGGCGAGGCCCATGCCAGCTTGGGGGTGAGGCCCCACATCATTTCAGCTTGGGGGCGAGGCCCATACCAGCTTGGGAGCGAGGCTCCACACCATATCAGCTTGGAGGGGCGAAGCCCATATCAGCTTGAGGGCGAGGCCCACATCGTCAGCAGTTTTGGGGACGCGTCCCAGGATCGAGGTCCACCGCAGCACCAACTCAGCTCGAGGCAGCAGACGAGCCAGGTAAGTGAAAATGCATTGCATAACTTTGATAGGATTTTTCAAAGTCACACACTGCACAAGTCCCATCAAAGTGGGGGCGACTGTAGGCATTGCATTTTTGCATGTGAAACCCGATGATGAGTCTCAGTTGGAGGCACTACCTTTTAAGTCACGGAAGCCGCGGGAAACGGACGTCGAAAGGGGAAATTCAGGATGAGTATGCTATCAAAGTCGTCACGTGTTCACTGTTTCCGTTCGTGCTGCGTTCTTAAACGCGTTCGAATGTCAGGCAGATTGCGGGCGTTCGTGTCGCGTTCGAATTGGCATTCGAACGGTATCGGTATTTCTGGTTTTGCTGTTAGCCTCATGACCCGAGGCCATTTAGCCCACATGCACCCTAGCCTAGCCCAAGCCCACTTAAAACACACCCAAATTAAATTAAATATTAAGTTAAATATTAATTAGATAATGAAATTAATAAAAATATTAATTAAGTCATATACCAAATTAAATAAAACAAATAAAATCTAAATAATCACCTACCAAAATAATAAAAATACTTACACAAATTAAAGAAATTGCATGCCTAATAAATATAAATCAAATATATTATATACCAAACTTAAAAATATCATGCCTAATTAAAATCAATCATAACAAATTAAATATTTTGCATTCCTAATCTAGCCAAGATTTGTCCCCCCTCAATCTAATCCTTTCCTTGTTGAATACCAAATCAAATACTCCTTTTAATGCCAAAATCCATTCCTTGTGAGATAAGGTGAAACCCTAGCCTTTCTCTATATAAACCACACCTCTCCAAGGCATTCACCCCTCCTATTTTTACGCCCATCACAAGAAAAAAGAAGCAAAGAATTTCCAACCCCCTCTCCAAGCTCTCCATTCACGCATATTACACAAAAAAATATAACAAATTTCTCTTCATCTCCTTCCCCTACTTGACCGAAAAACACAGCTTCATAAGCCTCCTTATATCACCGAAACAACAACCCACAAAAATCCTCAAAACAGTAACATAAAAACTGCATTCATAATCCTTAAAATAATCACACAAGACTCTAAGAACCCACAAAAAAAACTCGGAACAGTCCGTGGAAACGTCAAAACAGGTGACCTGAACAGTGAGCAGCAAAACAGAGGCCAAACAGTAGCAGAACGGAGTTTGAACAGCAAGCAAAACAGTAAAACAGTGAGCTAGGACGCTAAACCAGTGAACCGGAGAAGTTGAGGAGTTGTACCATTTCCGACGTCCGTGAAACGCAAGCCTGAAAGTTGGCAAAAAGGTTAGACCTGAGGGTATTTTTCACACTCGTTTTTTTTTGTTTTTTATTTGTATTATTTATTGAGTATTGCTTGCATGATTGTCATGTTGAAATGCATGTTGTGGCCCTTGAGTAGATAAATATGCATGAATTATGAGATGTTGTATGTTGTGGCTGTGGAATAAAATGAGAGATGTGTCAACTCTCGCGGTATATCGGATGGAAACCCGGACATAAATTTCATAGCCGATTCCGAATGGACGGTAGTATGATCTGTACTCAGGATACAACTCCACGTACCGCTTGAGTAAACGGCACCCTCTTTTGTTTTGTGTTGCTTTGGTTTATTTATTTTTCGTCACTTGAATTCTGCATGTTGCTTATTTATGTATGATTCAATCAATCGAGCGCATGGGCTTAGTAAGTGGAATGAAAGATCCCCTATGGGGAGGGGTTAAAGTCATTTACCACGATGCTTTGCCGCACCGTTGATGTGTGTTCGGTTGAATGCAAGATACGTTCAATCGGGCATACTACGTTTGATATTATTGCTTTTAATTCTTTGTATGCATGATTCAATCGAGCGCATGGGCTTAGTAAGTGCAATGAAAGATCCCCTATGGGGAGGGGTTAAAGCCCTTTACCACGATGTTTTGCCGCGCCGGTTGATGTGTGTTCGGTTGAATGCAAGATACGTTCAATCGGGCATACTAAGTCTGATATTATTGTTTTTAATTCTTTGTTTGCATGATTCAATCGAGCGCATGGGCTTAGTAAGTGCAATGTAAGATCCCCTATGGGGAGGGGTTACAGCCTTTTACCACGATGCTTTGCCGCGCCGGTTGATGTGTGTTCGGTTGAATGTAAGATACGTTTAATCGGACATACTGAGCTTGACATTGTTGTCTTTATTCTTTGTGTTGCATGCATCAGGTCTGGTTCCGTTCGAACGCGTTCTCGAATGCTACAGGAACGCGAACCTTTTGTTTACCGTTCGAACGCGTTCTCGAACGCTACGCGAACGCACACACACTTTCTTAGTCTCATCATGCATCAGGTCTGGTTCCGTTCGAAAGCGTTCTCGAATGCTATACGAACGCGAACCTTCTGTTTACCGTTCGAACGCGTTCTCGAACGCTATGCGAACGCACACGCACTTTCTTAGTCTTATCATGCATCAGGTCTGGTTCCGTTCGAACGCGTTCTCGAACGCTATACGAACGCGAACCTTCTGTTTACCGTTCGAACGTGTTTTCAAACGCTACGCGAATGCGCACCCACTGAATTGAGTTCTTTTCATCAGATTTCCTACATAATTTTCCTAGTAGCTATCCCCACATGTATGAATACAATGTGTTTAATGTATTACAATTCATATACCTGTGTCATGATAACATTTGAGTATTATTTCTTGTGGTATATCGGATGGAAACCGAGACATAAATTCTGTAGCCGATTCCGAATGGACGGTAGTACGGTCTATACTTGGGATACAATTCCACGTACCACTTGAGAAGGTGCTCACATGTGTGCTTGTGTGGTTAGTATGTGTGCTTGTGTTTTCTTGAATATAATATGCCAGTGAAGTTGTATGTTTGTCGCTCCTTTGATGTACTTTCAAGCATGCAATCTTAGATGTGAAATATATGTAAACTTAGGTGTAAGTTTTATTTTGTACATGTGAATTTAGAAGCATGATACTCTTGGAAATATGTGCTACTTAAGCCTGATTAAATTATTACATAAATCCTTTCATTATAAGTGGCATAAGTAAGGGACAATTCCGAACCCAACGGTTGAGGTCTTCCCTTGCGAGGGGTGAGTGCGGCCTTAAATCTCATTTTCCCGGTTCACACCGGGTGGCGACTCCATTATTCTCTGGTTTAGTCCCCCGTGGCTACTCCGTACTCCCGACCGGGCCGCGAGCCCGGGACAGCATGCGTCGTCCAGTTTCTGTGTCCCACAACAAGTTTCCAAATGATGGAACAAAGGGTCCTATAAAATCAATTCCACATACATCAAATATCTCAACTTCCAGAATGTTTTGCAGAGGTCTTTCATTTCTCCTCGAAATATTTTCCGTTCTCTGGCACCTGTCACATTGAAGAGAAAACAAGTAAGCATCTTTAAAAAGAGTGGGCCAAAACAAACCTGATTGTAGGACTTTGGCTGTAGTTTTGTTTCCACTGAAGTATCTGCCATATGGTGATGAATGACAATATTGAAGAACACTGTTGACCTCCTCATGTGGAACACACCGTCTCAATAGTTGATCAGCACAGCGTTTGAACAGGTATGGCTCATCCCAGACATAATGTTTGACTTCTTTGAAGAATTTCTTTCATTGCTGAGTTGTCCATTCCAACGGCCATTTTCCCGAGACTATGTAATTGACATAGTCAGCATACCAAAGAGCATTATGATGTTTCTTTGATTGTCAGTTCGTTGCCAACTGTTTCTCTATTCTCAAGCCTCGATAAATGATCCGCCACTTAGTTTTTTGTCTCTTTCCTATCTCAAATCTCCACGTCAAATTCTTGTAGAAGAAGTATCCAACGGATCAATCTGGGTTTGGCATCTTTCTTCATAATCAGGTATTTGATTGCTGAATGATCTGTGTAGACCACCACTTTGAGACCCATCAGATAGGATCGGAATTTATCAAAAGCGAACACAACTGCGAGCAACTCCTTTTTAGTGGTTGTGTAGTTGAGTTGAGATTCATTCAGAGTTTTGCTGGAGTAATAAATGGTGTGGAAAACTTTTACTTTGTGTTGTCCCAAAACTGCACCTATAGTAAAATCACTAGCATCGCACATCACCTCAAATGGAAGTGTCCAGTCTGGTGCTACAATGATGGGAGACGAAACCAGCTTCTGTTTTAGGATCTCAAAAGCTTCCTGGCATTCTTTGGTGAAGTTGAAAGGCACATCCTTCTCCAGAAGATTGCACAGAGGTTTAGCAATCTTTGAGAAGTCTTTGATAAATCTCCTGTAAAAACCTGCATGTCCGAGAAAACTCTGAATTCCTTTGACAGATGTCGGTGGAGGTAGTTTTTCAATTGTTTCAATTTTTGCTTTGACTACCTCGATTCCCTTTTGTGAGATCCAATGTCCCAGGACGATGCCTTCCTACACCATGAAGTGGCATTTCTCCCAATTGAGTACCAGGTTGGTATCTTCACACCTTTGTAATACTTGTTCCAGATTTTGCAAACAGTGGTCAAAAGAGTCTCGAAACACAGAGAAGTCATCCATGAAAACCTACATACTTTGTTCCAGCATATCTGAGAAAATGGCCATGATGCAACGTTGGAATGTGGCAGGAGCATTACATAGTCCAAATGGCATCCTACGGAATGCAAAAGTACCATACAGATATGTAAAAGTGGTCTTCTCCTGATCTTCTGAGGCGGTGGAAATCTGGTTGTACCCCGAGTATCCGTCCAGAAAATAATAGAACTCATGTCCCGCCAGTCTATCCAGCATCTGATCAATGAATGGCAACAGAAAATGGTCTTTCCTTGTTGCTTTGTTCAGCTTCCGGTAGTCCATGCATACTCTACATCCAGTCACCATTATTGTTGGAATCAGCTCGTTCTTTTCATTTGTGACTACAATTATTCCTCCTTTCTATGGTACACACTGCATAGAACTCACCCAAGTGCTGTCTGAGATGGGGTAAATGATGCCAGCATCCAACCATTTGATAATTTCTTTCTTCATGACCTCCTTCATGATTGGATTTAATCTTCGTTGATGCTCCACTGTGGGTTTGTACTCATCCTTCATCAGAATCTTGTGCATGCAAAATGATGGACTAATGCCTCGAATGTCTGCTATAGTCCAGCCAATGGCTTTCTTGTGTTCTCGTAACACTCTCAGCAATTTTTCTTCCTGCTCCAATGTTAGCGAAGAAGAAATAATAACAGGTAATTCAGAAGAGTTTCCAAGGAAAGCATACCTGGGATGGCTCGAAAGTAACTTCAGCTCCAACTGTGGTGGTTCTTCAATTGAGGGCTTGATTCACTCATTCTTCGGGAGTTCCAGACTTTCAACTGGTGGTGTTGATTTGAACCGAAATGGTTTGTCAAGATAGTTGATACATTCCAGGATTTCAGCATCTAGCTCACTGTCAGTCATGTTGGTGATGCAAGCTTCAAGTTTGTCTGTGGGAGGTGGTACTGTATCAGTATCTTAGATGATACTATCAACAACATCAACTCTAAAACATTCTTCCTCTTTTTCATCACTTGGGAATTTCATGGCTTTAAAAACATTAAAGGTAACTTCTTGGTCCTGAACTTTCATGGTTAGTTCTCATTTTTGTACATCAATAACAGTTCGACCTGTAGCCAAGAATGGTCTTCCAAGGATGATAGGTACATCTTTGTGTTCTTACATGTCAAGGATAATGAAATCTGCTGGGAGAATAAGTTTTTCAACTTGAACCATCACATCTTCAACTACACCTCTCGAAAATGTGAGCGTTCTATCATAAAGTTACAGAGAGACTGAGGTAGGCATTGTGTCTCCAATTTACAGTTTCCTGTAAATAGAAAAAGGAATCAAATTAACACTTGCACCTAAATCACATAAAGCCTTACCGATGTAATGTTCTCCAATGGTGTATGGTACAGTGAAACTGCCAGGATCTTTCAACTTCGGGGGAAGTTTCCTTTGAATGATGGCGCTGCATTTTTCAGTCAATGCTATTGTCTCGTAATCTCCCAATCTTCATTTCCGTGAAAGAATATCTTTCATGAATTTGACATAGCTGGACATTTCTTCCAAAGCTTCTGCAAATGGGATGTTGATGTGCAGCTTTTTGAAAACCTCCAAGAAACGAGCAAACTGCTTTGTTGATCTCAGTACCACTTTTCAAAGTAATGGCTTGACATTGCTCCTTCCCTCGGTTCCTTGGATTTGGTTCTGTGTTGCTGGGAAGATTTCCTGGCGGTCTGTAACTCTGAGCATTTGTCAGTTGTCCAATTTGATTCTCCAGTGCTTTAATAGAGGCATATTAGCTTTGAAATATAGCATTGTATGCTTCTTGTTGCTTTTTGAACATCTATGCAATCCATTCTTTCATTTCTGGTTCTTTTTCATGCTTCTGGCCTTTATTTTGGTGTTAGAATCCAGGTGGTGGATTGTTCTTTTGCCCTGAATTGTTGCTCCATGAAAAATTGGGATGATTACTCCACCCTGGGTTGTAGGTGTTGGAATATGGGTTGTTCCTCTGTCTGTTGAAATTGTTTACATAATTCATCGTCTCTTCTTGTTGATTTGGCTCTGGTCCTCCTCCATAAGGTGAACTTGTGGATCCGACAATGTTTACAACTTGTGCGCTGAGTGTTTCCAGGAATTTGCACATCTGATCCAGCTTGGTATTCACTGCTGAGTTGGCTCCAACTTCATAAATTCCTGTAATTCTCTGGATCATGCTCCTTTCTGTTGGCCATAAGGAATTGTTGTTAGCCATTTCTTCAATTAGGTCCCAGCCTTGATCTTCTCATTTTTCCATTAGCCCTCCTCCAGCAGCTGCATCAATTGTGGTTCTCATCAGTCCAGAAAGTCCATTATATAATGTTTGGACTTGAAACCATTTTGGAATCTCATGGTGAGGACATTTCCGGAGCAAATCTTTGTACCTTTCCCAAGCTTCGTAGAGAGTTTTCGAGTCATGTTGTACAAAGGATGTGATGTCATTCCTCAGTTTTGCTGTTCTGGCTGGTGGAAAAAATTTTGCAAGGAATTTGGTAACTAGAGTGTTCCAAGTTGTGATGGAACCCGCTGGTAGTGAATGTAGCCAAGCCTTAGCTCTGTCTTTTAAGGAATATGGAAAAATCTGCAGTCTCATTGCATCTTCAGCAGCTCGATTGTAGTTGAAAGTGTCGCAAACTTCCAGGAAGTTGCTGATATGGGCATTAGGATCTTCAGTTGCATTTCCTCCAAACTGCACTGACTGTTGAATCATCTGAATGCATGTTTTGATGTCACACGCATTTACTGGTAAGGGAGGAAGTACAATACAGGAAATAAAGTCATCAACCACCGGAATGGTTCTGTCTAGAATGGGAATTGGTAGTGCAACTTCTAAAGGTTCAGGTTCCATGTTGACTAAAGATTCATGGCCTTCTCGTCTTTCCCTTCTCAACTGTCTGATGGTTCTTTCAATTTTTAGGTCAAGCAGTCGGAGTTCAAAGCTTCTGGTTCATCTTATGTAGTGTTTGAGAACCTGAAACACACGAAAACAAAAACAATAAGTAAAAAGAAATTAGATACAAGTAACGTATCTAACCCCAAAACTAATAGTGAAAGATAACTAAGTCCCCGACAACGGCGAAAAAAACTTAACTGGTGCGTAATCACACGCTTATAACGCAAGCGCACGTATTGTTCAAGTAGTATAAAAAGTATTGATCCAACGAGGACTTAAAACCTTTTGTTATCAATTTTTGAAGTTAAATATTTACAAGTATCTAATGGATTGATTGTTTGATTGAGTGGCGACTTTAAAAATTAAAACAAGTAAATAAAATGACACGAAAGTAGGTCGAGGAAAATTCAAATTTATAAAACTATATAGGGTTGTGATTTCTTCCAATATCTTTTTAAAGATGAAGTGGTTATTTCATGTTTATGTAATATATTGGTTTACTAACATGAAATACGAAATTCTGCAAAAGCCTCTGTCGATGGTCGGATGAAATACCCAGTGTAACCCAATTAAATCATATGTCTATGTTAATCAAATTACCTGAATTCATTAAGACTAAGTTCCAATTGTGGTTACCCCCTCCTAACAGGTATATGTCTATCCTGTAAGGAAATCTATTAAAGGGTTATCTATCCTCAAGGAAGATCGTGGGCTATTAAGTCTAGGGTCTTAAACCTAAAATTCCTTCGTCAAGTTTATTTTAAGTTTACCAAATCAATCTTATTAGTGGCCAGTTAATAAGAAGTATTAAGCTTAAGACTTAATAAGTAAACCTTTATATTACCCAAACTATAAAATAACCCCTTATAAACCAGTGATATTGGATTAAATGCTAGTTGTAGACAACAGGAACTGGACGACGCATGCTGTCCCGGGCTCGCGGCCTGGTCGGGAGTACGAAGTAGCCACGGGGGACTAAACCGGAGAATAATGGAGTCGCCACCCGGTGTGAACCGGGAAAATGAGATTTAAGGCCGCACTCACCCCTCACAAGGGAAGACCTCAAACTGTTGGGTTCGGAATGGTCCCTTACTTATGTCACTTGTAATGAAAGGATTTACGTAATAATTTAATCAAGCTTAAGTAACACTTATTTCCAAGAGTATCGTGCTTCTAAATTCACATGTACAAAATAAAACTTACACATAAATTTCACATCTAAGATTGCATGCTTGAAAATACATCAAAGTAGCAACGAACATACAACTTCATTGGCATATTAGATTCACGAAAACACAAGCACACATATTAACCACACAAGCACACATGTGAGCACTTTTCCAAGTGGTACGTGGAATTATATCCCAAGTACAGACCGCACTACTGTCCATTCAGAATTGGCTACGGAATTTATGTCTGGGTTTCCATCCGATATACCACAAGAAATAATACTCAAATGCTATCATGACACGGATATATGAATTTCAATACGTTAAGCCAAGACGAAGGTAAATGATGCAACCAATGGGATAAACATGCTTTTCATTATGATGCGTACAAAGATAAGAATAACTATATGAGATTTCAAAATACATGCATGAATGGTATAGTTGGCTTTACGCGCGGGCTGAGACTAATAGGTGGCGTGTTGGGCGCGGTTTCAGGCAGTGGATAGGTGACTAAACTGGGCAGTGAGGGGCGTAGAACTGGGCAATGAAGAGTGTGGATTGTGGCAGTTTTTTAGGGGTAATTGTGCGTTAGGCTTGAGTTGAGGCAGGGCCGTGAACGTGTTTGTTGGTGTGAGGTCTGTTTGTGGCTCATATGCGTGATAGGGTTTGAGGCGTGAGGCAATTGGAGTTGTTGAGATTAGCGTGAGGAGAGACAAGGGGGTGATGGCTACGTGTTTGGTGTGGAGATAGTGGCAGTTTTGAGGGTTTATGAGCAGGTGCGTTTGGGAAGTGAAGCAAAGGGATGTATGGCTAACGGCTTGAGGCTAAGGGCATGTGAATGTGGGTACACCAATGACAATAGGTCGAGCCAAGACAGGAATAGACGATGCAATCAAATAGATGAAAGACACGGTGAATATCGTGGTAAAGGTAGCCTTTTAGGCTTTTCTTCCCCCAAATGGAGAACCTTTTTATCCAACACAATAGGCCCATGCGCCTTTCGTTACAATATGTACAAAGACAAAGATAACTATATCAAACTTAGTATGCCCGATTGAACATATCTTGCATTCAACCGAACACGCATCAATCGGTGCGGCAAAGCATCGTGGTGGTAAAGGATTTTAACCCCTCCAAATAGGGGACCTTTCATCACACTTACTAAGCCCATGCACTCGATTGCATCATGCACATAAAGAATTAAAGACAATAATATCAAACTTAGTGTGCCCGATTGAACATATCTTGCATTCAACCGAACACACATCAATCGGTGCGGCGAAGCATCGTGGTAAAGGATTTTAACCCCTCCAATTAGGGGACCTTTCATCGCACTTACTAAGCCCATGTACTCGATTGCATCATGCACACAAAGAATTAAAAACAATAATATCAAACTTAGTGTGCCCGATTGAACATATCTTGCATTCAACCGAACATACATCAATCGGTGCGGCAAAGCATCATGGTAAAGGATTTTAACCCCTCCAATTAGGGGACCTTTCATCGCACTTACTAAGCCCATGCACTCGATTGCATCATGCATAAACAAGTAACATGCAGAATTCAAATGACAAAAAATAAATAAACCAAAACAACATAAAACAAAAGAAGGTACCGTTTACTCAAGCGGTACGTGGAGTTGTATCCCGAGTACAGACCGCACTACCGTCCATTCGGATTCGGCTACGGAATTTACGTCCGGGTTTCCATCCGATATACCGTGAGAGTTGACACATCTTTCATTCTATTCCAAGTTAACAACATACAATATTTCATGGTACATGCATATTTATCTACTCAATGGCCACAACATGCATTTTTAACATATCAATCATGCGAATAATACTCAATGAATAATAAAGGTAAAACAGAAAACGAATGTGGAAAATACCCTCAGGTCTAACCTTTTTTGCCGACTTTCGGACTTGCGTTTCACGGAGATCGGAAGGGTAATTCTCCTCAACTTCTCTGGTTCACTAGTTTAGCGCCTTAGCTCACTGTTTTGTTGTTTTCCTTGCTGCTTGGTCTCCGTTCTACTGCTGTTTTGGATGCGTTTTCTGTTTACTGTTTCAGATCTTATTATTGCGTTTTAGGGGACTGTTTCTTGTGTTTAGGGGACTGTTTGTGCAGGTTTTTTAGTGATTTTTTAAGGGTTGGATGTGCAGTATTTTACTCACTGGTTTGGGGTATTTTAGGGGCTGTTTGAAGGGCTAAAACTTGGCAAAAGGGGCTGATGTTTTGCGCACACTGCATGCATGCGCAAGGGGCGCTGTTCTGGTTACTTGGGGCGTGAATGTTGCTATTGTTTTGGGGTATTATTTGTGATGTGTGGGGAGTTTATGGAGGTGGTTTTCAGTGGTGGTTAGAGGCTGTATTGGTGGTTTTAATGGCTATTAAAATTCGGCAATGGAGGGGATGGAGGATGGTGGTATTCTCGGCCAAAGAAAGAGAGATGAAGAGAAGGGTTTTGTTTTTGATTCTTGCTTGGCCGTGGGGTTTGATGTCTCTAGGGTTTTTTACTTGTGTTTTGTCGTGTGAGATGAGGAATAAAGAGGTCTTGGACGTGGGCTAGAGAGTGTGGAGGAGTGCATGGCTTTGGTTTAGTGTTGTTTATAGAGAAAGGCTAGGGCTTCATCTTGTCTCACAAGGAATAGGATCTTGGTTTCTAATTTAGGCTTCTCAAGAATGGTATACACAAGATTGAGGGGGGACAAAATATTATAAATTAGGAAGTTACAAGATTAGATTGGTGTTGATTAGGAAGTCAAATATTTTAGATTGGTAAATATATTATTTAGTTAGGAATGATTATATTTGATTAGTTTGTATTAGGCATATACTTATTTTATGTTTGGTAAATATTTTATTTATTTATTTAATTTAATTAATATTTTATTTAGTTAATGTTTTAATTTAATTAATAATTATTTAATTTGGGTGTGTATTAGGGGCTATGGGCGTGTGGGCCTTGGTTAGGTGGGTGGGCTTGGCTAGGTGTTTTGATATTGTGCGTGTGGGCTTGGTTAGGTGTTTAGGCTAAATTCGTGTGGGCTAGATGTGTGTGGGCCGGGTTTAGGTGTCTTGGGCCGAGCATAATTTTTTAAAACTGAAAACCAACAAGTAACTCGAAGCTAAACCAGCGAACTTGATCCGAATATGAGTCAATTCTTGACTCCTCCCTTCCGACGTCCGTTTCTCGCAGCTTCCGCGATTTAAAAGGTAGTGCCTCCAACTGAGACTCATCATCGGGTTTCACATGCAAAAATGCAATGCCTACAGTCGCCCCCACTTTGATGGGACTTGTGCAGTGTGTGACTTTGAACAATCCTATCAAAGTTATGCAATGTATTTTCACTTACCTGGCTCGCCAGCTGCCACTTGACTTACCATGTGTTGAGTTGAGTTGATTTGGTGGTGAGGTGCTGCGACCCCTGGTTCATTCCCGAACCGTGCTCCATTTTTAGAGCGCCATTTTCGGCATATTTTGTGTGTGTGCTCCATTTTGGAGCGCCATTTCCGGCATTTGCTGTGTGTGTTCCATTTTGGAACGCCATTTTCGGTCTTTGCTGTGTGTGCTCCATTTTGGAACGCCATTTCCGGCATTTGCTGTGTGTTCTCCATTTTGGAACGCCATTTTCGGCCTTTGCTGTGTGTGCTCCATTTTGGAACGCCAATTTCGGCATTTGCTGTGTGTGCTCCATTTTGGAATGCCATTTTCGGCATTTGTTGTGTGTGCTCCACTTTGGAACTCCATTTTCGGCCTTTGCTGTGTGTGCTCCATTTTGGAACGCTATTTTCGGCATCTGTTGTGGGTGCGGTCCATTTCCGAACCGTGCTGTGCGAGAATGTGGCTCATTTTTTAACCATTATTTGATGAGATGGTCTTTGCCGCTACAAACCTGCGAACACAAAACAAACATTGCATGTATGTGATATGTATGCATGTATGCATGGATATGTATCATATTCCGATATGTATCATACGTTAGCATGATCAGTTGTGATTTTGACATGTGGTAGGCGCATGTTAGCAGATTCGGCACACGTTAGCATCCGGCGTATTTTAGCCAAATCCCTCTTATTGGTCCACGTGTCCCAGCACACGTTAGCAGAGGTGCGATGCACGTTAACGGTCACGACGCAGGCTGCTCGTCGCGACGCGCCAAATGACCATTTTGTCCTTTTTTGTCCTTTTTCACTGTTTTGGCCCCGAATCACCTCCAGAGAGTCCTGAAACTTTATTTATCTACAAAATAACAAAAACACATCAAAATATTCACAAAACTCAAGAATCTATACAAAACATTAGGTCAAATGAGTGAGAAATAGTGATATAATTACCACTCATCAATTACCAAAGATGCTACACTAGATCCTTACAACCACTGTTTATTTGGTAGGCAAAATATAGTCTCGTTTAATTTCTTTTGAAAGAGAATATCATAATTGCTTAGTCTGGTCCACTCTGATATGTGTGGTCCCTCGGAGGTTGATTCAGTGGGTGGCAACAAGTATTTTATAACTTTCATTGATGATGCTTCTTGGAAGTATGGGTGCATTTTCTCAAGATGAAAGATCATGTCTTGGAATATTTCAAGTTGTTCCACACTATGGTAGAGCGTGAAACAGGAAAGAAACTAAAGTGCCTTCAAACAGATAATGGAGGTGAGTACAGTTTCAGAGATTCTGATGCCTACTGCATAAGACAGGTATTCGATATGAGAGAACTATTTCACGTACCCCACAGTATAATGGTGTAGCTAAAAGAATGAGCTGCACCATTATGGAGAGAGTCAGAAGCATAATATGTATGGCTAAACTACCATTTCCATTATGGGGAGAATTTTTTCGTACAGTCTGCTACATGATCAATGGATCACCATCTGTACCGTTGAATTTTGAGATTCTATAGAAATTTGGTCTAGTAAGAATCTCTCATACTCTCACCTAAGAGTATTCGGCTGTTTAGTCGTTGCACATATATCCAATGAGCTCAGACAATACCTCGATATAATGACTACTCCATGTATATTCCTAGACTATGGAGATAAAAATTCTAGATACATATTATGGGATCCGAGGGAAAATATGGTCATCTGAATCCAGGATGTAGAGTTTCTTGAAGACTAGACAATTTAAGACATTGAAAAGCCCAAGATGTCTTCCAATTTTAGTGCTGACAGAAATCCAGACCTATCATCAGCATAATTGGCCACAGATAGCGTGCACAATGAAATTCCAAAAGTAGAACTAGGTAGATGCGGATTTCGAGCATGGGGAGACAATGCCCGCTCCATCGGAGATTATAGAAGAGAGTATTGAGCAGAAGGAGCCTCAACCCACTCTACAAGAAACTATATGATCATCCATATATTTGGATAATGATAGACCTCTTGAAACCAGTGGACCTCAGACCTGAAAATCTGAGCAAGGTCAGATCCCATCAACCAATATCTGAAATCCAAATACATTTTGCTTACTGATAAGGGGGAGTCAGAGAGTTTCCCTCAAGGAAATAAGGCACTGGTAATAAATGGGTGAAAAAAATGGTAGCAGAAGAGTATTTTGTAGAGACACATCGAAATTTGTTGTGTAGAGACACAGACGACATGACAACAAATGTAGTCACTCGAGATAAGCTAAAGTTGTACAGAGACATAGTCGGGATAATTGTCAGATGATAATCATTTCAGATGCATCTGGAGGGGTAGAATTTAAGCATCCAGCATGCATAAAATGCATTCATATACATTGTCAAAAATTTACATTAAATGCTTAAGCAAACTTGTCAAAAATGGCAACCACCACATTAAATGCTCATTAATTTTGTTAACATTTGAGCCATTGATTTGTCTATAAATGGAGCTTTCATTTGAGAGCTCAAACATCCCCAACAAGATCAAGCAAGCTTCAAGGCAAGAAAGCTTGGTAGAGAGTGTAGTTATAAGTGGGATTTTTATACAAGTTTTGTAATACTTGTAAATTATATTCAAGTAGTAATATAGAGTATTTATTTTTCCTCATAAAATACTCTTTAGTGATTAGAGAATCACAATCATTTTGTTATTAATTGTTGGAAATAAATAATTATATCAATATGAATTCTTGTATATTTTTAGAACTTGAGAGAACGATTGAATCCTACAATCACTTTACGACTTTTTTTTACAGAAAGTCAATGTGAGAGTGATAGTAACCATGCATGATTCAGATCTCGGCACAAAGTCCATGTAGATTTATTTATAATTTGAATGCGACTGTACTGGTTGTTGCAACTTGAATATGTTTGTCAAGTTAATTAACATTACTTGATGGTATCATATTTTCACTCAAAACCATTATATGACATAGCGTCATTGTTCGAAACACAACCAAGGCTATTCACCGCTCAATATATCCTAAATCTCTCAATTACACTGGATTTGAGTAGTGTATATATGCTCAGCACCCACAACCACTCTCAAGTAGTATGGCGGATGAATATATCTGTTGGTGGGGGATTTGAATGTATCTATTAGTGGGGGATTTATCTCATTCACCAACTAATATGTATATGACATGTGAAATTGTACTAAATATAACTACCATTTATTTTATAGTTTTCGAAAATATTAACACGCATAATTATTTGCCAGAAGTGGGAGATACCACGCCCGGAGAGGCAAGTATGAAGAATCTCTTGGTCGAGGGGAAGTGAATACCGAAAGTAAGATGAGATAATAGTTTTGGAGAGAGATGAAGAAATGGTTAGAGAATAATGCAAGGTGGTATTCAGGGTATCGAGACATGGATGCAGCATCCCCTTCACTAAAGAAGTGTTAGGGACGAAGTTCTTAATGAGATTCATCATGCCCATGATGGACACCTATAAGGGTAACATAGACCCTAGATCCTATATTGAGAAATCTGTTATACTTATGGAAATCCCAAGGCGTGGTGGAGAGGCAGTTTGCAAGGTGTTCCCTCTAACTGTGGGGGTTGGCCAGCTTATGATTCAGAAACCTGACCCTAGGGAGCATTAGAAGTTTTTCACAATTGAGGAAGTCTTTCGTGCGTCATTTCAAATGAGCATGTGCACCCAAGAAGATTGTTAGGTCATTAAGGATGATGAAGTAGATGGGTAACGAGCCTCTGAAGAGTTTCATAGACAGATACCACAACTTGGTATTGGGGTCGGGGCGTATGAGTTTCGGATGCGTTGGAGATCTTTAAAGGAGCTTTAAAGGTTGGGAAGTTTTGGTCTCACCTAAGGATCCATGAGGTGCTCGAATATGCCGTAATACTGGAGCATGAGAGAAAATTTATGTTATTGAAGAAGAGGAGAAAATAGCGAGAGAGGGCACTGCTCGGGCAATGAAGGCACCAAGTTAGGAAAATCGACGTGATATTGGCGAAGGTCAGAGAAGACCGATCCCGAGGCCAATGGAGTTTAGGCCAATTACTCTGGGTAACCCAACACCAGAAAGTAGGCTCCCTCTCAAGGTCGCTCATGTTGTCAGGGCATGACATACACTTCCATCAACAGACCATTGGTGCAAATAGTTTGAGAGATCCAGGATAAGGGAATGCTGACTGAGCCCGACCCGAGGAGATTCCCAGTTGAGAAGAGGGATCACAAGGCTTATTGTACACACCACAATGTATGAGGACATGCCATCGAGAGAAATAGGGACTTACAGGAGCAAGTGGATGACCTGGTGAGAAATGGCTACCTGAAGTATTGCATTAATCTTAAGGCTATGAGAATCAGGCAGGGAATGGAGCAAATGCCTATGTTCACCATATCTGAGGGAAGGACGTTAGCCAGAGATTCAAACCGAGCAAGAAAGAACTATTGTCAGAACAACGGCCTTGAGATAATGACTATTGAAAGAAGCCCGAGGATACAAAAAACAGGCTGATGCCAATTGTTGGAGTTGATGTTTGGAACATCAATCCGAATAATGTATTGTATATTATATTTTATTATTTACTAATAAAATAACTACATTTTTATTTCAACCTTGTTAATGGTAATGTCATTATGCATATTAGTTTGATATATAAATATGCTGAGAATGCATCGACCTTAGAATAGTCATGTAGTAATACTTGACACTGGATGGTCCGATATTGGGATATTATTATTATTATAAACTATTCTTAAAGCAAATATCTCTAGTCGTTGCTTTTGGAATACGATCGAATTTCTATAACCTAGAAAACTAGCACATGTCGTATATTGGAATTGGAGTTCCAAATGTTTAACCCGATGTACCATAAGCTTGGGAAGCTCATATAGACATGTGGGTATTCTTTGGAGTGAATATTGAATGACTTATAGGTGATTCCTAATAGTTGGAAGTATACAACAGCGTTAATAGGAATCTCCAAGAGTCAAGTACCATATGTGATCCTTTGACTATAGGATAACATTGATTTTGTGTGTGATTCTCCACACTTTGATACCATATATGTCATAGATCTTTCATGGTCTGACCGCTAGATATTCGTTGGTGTGGACCGAAGCACTCGTTAATCAAGTGTGTATCAAGATAAGATTCGTCGGCCCGTATGTGTACCATAAGGGGATTAGGTATCCATGTGAGTAAGTCACGATTCTTAAGACTTTGGCCAAAGCCAATCACCTAGGGTGGATCACATATATCAGAAATGGTATTCTAATTATTAGTAAAGAATCGTGGACATGTCGACATGAGATGTGCACCTTGAAAACTTGATGGTGTAATCTATATTTCCTTATAACAACTCAGATAGCCTACGACAGAGAGATTGTTAAACATATGTGATAACCTCGAATTGTATAGTTCAGAAAGGTCGCTCTTGTTCTTCGTGAATTCGGAGGTGGTCGAATTGCGTACCTATAAGCTAGGATTATATGACGAACGTGTCTGGACTTAGAGATTCCCACAATATGAAGTGTACGCGTTGAGCACTTGGGTAGCCGATAATGTTTGATAATAAATAATATTTGTTATTATAATTATCGATGAAAATAATTAAGTGTTATTGGATAACATTAATTATTTACTTTTACCTAATTGGATTAATTGGATTAATCCAAAATCACACAATGGCCTTGTTATAATTTCATAAATATCTCTTCCATTGGAAAATATTTTGGTAATTACAAAATATGTAAAAATTGGTGTATTTGTCATGATTTAATTTGATTAAATCAAATTAGTATACAAATGTGATTAGTCATGACCGGCGTAAACACACACGTATAACGCAAGCGTACGTATCGTTCAAGTAGTATAAAAAGTATCGATCGCACGAGGACTTAATATCTAAACTATTAATTTTATGAAGTCAAATGATTACTAGTATCTAACAGATTGATTGATTGATTTGAAATGGTGACGATTCTAAATTTAAAAGCAAGTAATTAAGATTATCGAAAGTAGGTTTTAAGAAAATTCAATATTAAAAACTATCTAGGATTGTGATTTCTTTTAATATCATTTTAAAGATGAAGTGGTTATCTTAAAGTTGGGTAATATATTGATTTATTAACCTGGAACACTAAATTATGTAAAAGCCTCTTCCGATGGTCAATTACAAATACCTAGTATAATTCAATTGAACCATATGTCTATGTCAACCAAATTACCTAGATTCATTAAGATTAAGTTCCAATTATGGCTACCCCCGCCCGACAGGTATATTCCTATCCTGTAAGGAAATCTATTAAAGGGTTATCTATCCTCAAGGAAGATCGTGGGCTATTGAGTCTGAGGTCTTAAACTTAAAATCCCTATGTCTAGTTCATTTTAAGTTTACCTAATCAATTTTATTAATGGCCAGTTAATTAAAAAGCATTAAGATTAAGACTCAATAAATAAATCTTTATATTACCCAAACTATAATCTAACCTAACTATAATCTAACCCCTTATAAACCGGTTATATTAAGAGTCATCACAACCCCAGATAACTAATTTAGTTACAATACATAACTATGGCTAGTAAAAACTTGAAAATAAAAGACATGAAGTAAAAATGCGGTAAAGTAAATACTGAAAAGTAAATTACAATAAAATAAAATGCTAAGGTAAAAGGAATTACTTTTACTACTACTAATTTAGATATCTCCCATAAAATAATATATAAACTTGTGATAATATTACCAACCGACCAATCTGGCGGTATCCTGATTAAGTCAAATTAAGTTCAACCAGCCATTAAGGCGGTAATATTTGTCCATAAACCAGCCATAAAGGCGGAACCAAAATTAAATTACCAACCGACTAATCTGGCGGTATCCTTGATTAGTCAGGTTTAAACCAGATTAAAATTAAATTACCAACCGACCAATATAGCGGTATCCTTTTTAAGTCAAATTTTAAAAAGTGAATATATTATTTTTAAGGGAGATTAATCTAAATAGCAATAGTAAAAGAATTACCTTTCACCCTAGCTGCGGAAGTTACCTCCTCATGGTGAATAGTAAAAACTGTAAAAAGTAAAGAAAGTAAATTACTATTATTACAAAAATTAATTAAAATTATTACAAAACTAAAAACTAAAAATTAAAAGAAACTTAGAGAGAGAAGAACTCTCTATTTACATCAAAGAAATGGGAGGGAATGGTACAACAAAATCTGAAATTTTGAGCTCAATTTATAGGCGCGGATAGGCCTCGGGCGTTGCGACGCCAAGACGCTGGAACAGTGATTTGTGGCATGCTCTCGACTTGACACGTGGCGATTCGGATAAGAGGATAAGACGACACGTGGCGAGGCGGCTAAGAGCTCAATTATTATGCTGACGTGGCGATGACGTGGCGCTGACATGGCAACGCGGCTGAGATCAATTGTCGGCACCGTAGGATTGCGACACGTGTCACGGCGTGATTGGCTGATGCTGATGTGGCATGTTGACTCGGTTGACCTACTGACGTGGATGATGACGTGGCAAGACGCATGATAGAGTTGACTCATTGACCGGATGACGTGGCGACACATAGGATGACACGTGGCACACGTGGAAATAGTAATTGTCGGCAGCGTATGATGATGACACGTGTCACGGCGCACGTTAGCAGATCGGCTGTGATGGTGACACGTGGCACGACGGATGTTAGCAAAGTCAAACTTCTCAAATTCTGACCTGTTGACCCGGCGCATATTAGCAGATCTGGTGCACGTTAGGCGTCGCGATGCGCCAAAATTACCGAAATCCTCTTTTTGCCAATTTTTCCTGTTTTGCTCCAAATCACCTCCCGAATGACCTAAAACTTTATTTATCTACAAAATAACACAAAACACATCAAAATATTCACAATACTCAAGAAACTATACAAAATATTAGGTTAAATGAGTGGGAAATAGTGATATAAATACCACTCATCACACCCTCAAACCTAACATTTTGCTAGTCCTCGAGCAAAACACAGAATAACATAAACATCTTTAAAATAATATTTAACTAAGCCACTTTCGTAGGGATCACGGTTGCATTTAGCATATGCAACAAGCCTTTAAACCCCTAGGTGTCCCTAGTGGACGAGTTGTAGTCTCGTGAGGGTTTACAGCAATGATACCCATAAATATTTTACAAAAGTAAAAAGGTTTTAAAAATAATGCACACAAAAGCAAAAAGACAAGCGAAAAGAGAATAAAGAAGTTAGTAACTAATCAGGTGAAACTTCTACTCCAAGTTACTAGTTGTTTTGTTTCATTCTAAATTACCAAATAAGTAATTCTCCGATCATTTTTACCATTCTTCATACTACACAGCCAACATAATATTAAACAACTCATTTTTGCCCATAGCAGTCATAGTGCAGTTGATAAGAGAGTAATATTTTTGTCCTAAAGTTCTATCAGATTTCATACCTTTTTGTAGCAATGGAATAATTTTTTCTCATTTTTCTGATTTTTTCTTTGATTTTTCTTTTCTATTTTTTATTTATATACAATATCTTCCATCTATGTAACGAGTGTTAGGTCGGTGGCTCCCAAACCAGTTGGCTTTAGGGCACCAGGTGTTAAGACACCCCTACGGACTTAATTACTCAGACTTCAGATATATATATTTTTGCAGCATCTTCGATCCATGTAGCGAGCTTTGGGCCAGTGACTCCCAAACCAGTTGGCTTTAGGGCACTAGGTGTTAAAACACCCTTACAAACTTAATAACTCAGATCTCAGATTTTTTTTTTACTCAATTCTTTTTTGAGATGCTTCCTCCAATTAAACTAGAGCACTGAATATTACAAACTTTTCAATTACAGCTCATGTCCGTATGTTACTATGCATGTTGATAATACCTGCCAACTGAGCATATGAAGGTTCATTTTAGTCAGTGTTATGGAGAATTCACAAATTAAATAATTTAAAAGGAAATAAACAAAAATTAACTTGTTTCGAAATAGGTTTGAGATACGTCTCACGAGTGGAAACTCCTTACTCGGCTATCTTTTACCAATTTCACCTTTTAGTCAAAACACAAAAACGCAAAATGTTTTTGTAATTTTTTGAAATTTTTTCAATTTTTTTGTATTTTTCGAAAAATTTTGGACTAAAAATAAAACAACATACAAACTAAAAACAAGGTACTAATCAACTAATTCCCTCCCCCCAAACCTAAATGAGACATTATCCCCAATGTCTTAAACAGTAGAAGAGGAGTTTAGAAAATAATACCTGGTTAGCTGAAAATCTACAGGAATTTAAAGGTTAAGATCCAGATTAATTCGACGCCTCTTACCACGATCATCCTCGGACCAATTTATCTTTGAAAGGACAGGGTCAATTCGAGGTTCATAGGCTATGAGTTGGTCTATTAGATTCGGAGAAGTTCTGGCAGTAAAGAGGAGTAAATGTTTTGACACGAACCCATTTCTCCGAGCATCATCAAGAAACACACAAAGAAAATCATAAAATCCATCAACGTTGAGCAGTCCAATTGGTTTCTGATGTATGTTCAGGTTCGCCCAAGATAATACTATAAATATTTCCTCCAATGTACCCAAGCCACCTGGCAAAGCAATAAAAGCATCAGCACGGTTAATCATTTCTACCAAACGTTCAGACATACCTGGCACGATCAGTTCCTCTCCGTTTGATGGTTCAATAAGATTTGCCTCTGCCAAGGGTTTTGGGATGATTCCTAAAACGTGACTGCCTCCTTCATGTACAGCCTTTGAAATGATCCCCATAAGTCCAAGATTTCCTCCGCCATATATTAAGTGCATATTCCTTATAGCTAAGACTCGACCCAATTCCTGTGCTGCTTCTACGTATTGTGGTTTAGTACCAACACTACTACCACAAAACACACAGATGTTTTCAACTCGTCTTCTTGAAGTGGCTTCCATTTTTATATGTATTTCTTTCTCAACTCTGGATGCCTTCAAAAGTGCAATGACGGGCTGAATTTATAGTACCTGAAAAGGGTGAGTAAAAATAGCACAAGTATCTTCCAGAGGACGATTAGTAGCGAATTAATATCGTGATAGTAAAAAGGGTATGGATCCTGTCGGAGAAAATTAAAAGAAAAAAACAAAACAAATCACAATTATTAAGAAAATACAAAGAATATAATATTTACAAGAAAAGTAACGGCTTGATTGACGTCTATGCTTCAGGGACAAGCTTCCCATCCAATTTTCTTATAAATTGGCAAACACAGTCTTTTTGAGTCAGATTCCCGAGACTTAACAGTTGTCTTTCCTTTTGGAATTGTGCATATAACATGCGAATTTCATGATACACACATCCACTGGGATGCGTCTCAAGAGTTTTAGATATGTCATCCAAAGACTCCTTACTCAAGCCATCCCTAATAAGTTAATCTTATCTTCGCGATTATCGGACACCATTCCTAAAGAACGACAACGAGTATTACAAAATATGCGAGCACATTTATAACAAACACACATTCTTTTGGCTCTTCTCTTTTTAGCATATGTTCTCTTTCCTAAGCCAGACAGATGTGAAATAAAAGAGTTAGAAGACTCACCTGCCAATCGGACCCGTGCTTCAATTAACCAACGAATGTCAATAGGAATACCTTTGATCATCAGTAATCTCATCCGTTCTAAGCGAGCTTTGTAAACTTTCACCAGAGAGTTTTGAGGGAGAGAAGGAAATTGCTTGTGAAGATTGGCGAGAGCTTCTTCCATCTTGAAATGACTAAACCTGCAAAAATTAAACACACAAAAAAAATCACACCAAATCACATTATATACAAAATTGCATGGGTTGCCTCACTGCTAGCGCTAAGTTTAAAGTCGTCAGCCAGACTTGACTTCTCGAACGTTAAGCTGGATCTGAAAGTGTAACACTTTCTTTTTGTCGTCAAATGATTCTCCCCATAGTGCTTGACACCTTGTTTTTAACCTTGAAAGTTTTGTTAGCGTCAGGATCATGTATCTCAACGGCTCTTTTTGGTAAAACTTTGGTGATCACAAATGGACCTGACCACCGTGATTTTGGCTTCCATGGGAAGAATTTCACCCTTGATTTGTTTAACAGTACCTTCTGCCCTGGTTCCAGTTGTATGCGCACTAACTCTCATCATGTCTTTTCTTGCCTTTTCTTTGTACAATTTGGCATCCTCAAAAGGCTGATTGTGAAATTCCTCTAATTCGTTGAGTTGGTGGAACTTTTTCTCTTTTGTTGCTTGTAGTGTAAGAATTGGCTTCTTCAGTACAAAAGACGCTTTATCTTTAGGCTCCATAGGCAATTGACATGTTTTAAGTTTGTTAGTAGAACTTTGCATTGCATTGGAGTTCTGAATGGTACTGTGTATCACATCGAGTTTGAAACATTCTTCTTCTTTTCATCATCTGGGAAATTCATGGCCTTGAAAACATTGAATGTTACTTCTTGGTCATGTACCCTCATAGTTAGTTCTCCTTTTTGTACATCAATAATGGTTCGACCTGTAGCCAAGAATGGTCTCCCGAGGATGATTGGCACGTCTGCGTCTTCCTCCATATCAAGGACAATAAAATCTGCTGGAAAATAATTTGTCAACCTTGACCAGCACATCCTCAACTATGCCTCTTGGAAATACGAGCGTTCTATCAGCAAGTTGCAGTGAGACTGAAGTTGGCATTGTTTCTCCAATCTGTAATTTCTGTGGAAAATAGAGAAAGGCATCAAGTTAACACTCGCACCTAAATCACACAGAGCCTTACCAAAGTCATGTTCTCCTATGGTGCAAGGAACAGTGAAACTGCCAGGATCTTTCAATTTTGGGGGAAGTTTCCTCTGAATGATAGCGCTGCATTCTTCTGATAATGCTACTGTCTCGTAATCTCCCAATCTTCGTTTTCGTGAAAGAATGTCTTTCATGAATTTGGCATATCTGGGCATTTGTTCCAACGCTTCTGCAAATGGAATGTTGATATGCAGCTTTTTGAAGATCTCTAGGAACCGAGAAAACTGCTTGTCCAATTTGTTCTTCTGAAGACGTTGAGGAAAATATGGAGGTGGAATGATCTGTTCTTTTTCCTTTGCTTCTTTTTCCTCCATTTGTTGCTTTGTTTCTTTTGGAACTTCCTCAGCAGCTGTTTTGGCTCCAACATTTTTTTTGATTTCAGTACCGCTTTTTAACATGATGGCATGACATTGCTCCTTCCCCATGTTCCTTGGATTTGGCTCTGTGTTGCTAGGAAGGGTATCTGGTGGTCTGTAACTCTGAGCATTTGCCAGTTGTCCCATTTGATTCTCCAATGCTTTAATAGAAGCAGATTGACTTTGAATTAATGCTGCTTGGGATTGAAACATAGCATCATATCTTGCTGCTTGAGAGTCGTGTTTTGCTTCTATCCTTTTCAAGTGGGTCAACACTTCTGTTATTCCTGATTCATTTGCCTGCTCCTGGATTTTGTTCTGTTGCTGGAATTCAGGTGGTGGATAGTTCTGTTGTTGGCCTGAATTGTTGCTCCATGAAAAATTGGGATGATTCCTCCACCCTGGGTTGTAGGTGTTGGAATATGGATTGTTCCCCTGTCTGTTGAAATTGTTGACAAAATTCACCGTTTCTTCAAGTTGGTTCAACTCCGGTGCTCCTTCATATGGTGAACTTGTGGATCCAGTGGTAAGAGTCTCCATAAATTTGCATATCTGATCCAGCTTGGCGTTGACTGCTGTATTGGCTCCACTTTCATAAATTCCTACAATTCTTTGGATCATGCTCCTTTCTGTTGGCCACAAGGAATTGTTGTTGGCCATTTCTTCGATTAGGTCCCAGGCTTGATCTTCTCATTTTGCCATCAAGGCTCCTCCAGCAGCAACATCGATTGTGGTTCTCATTATTCCAGAAAGCCTATTATAGAATGTTTGGACTTTAAGCCATTTTGGAATCTCATGGTGAGGACATTTCCAGAGCAAATCTTTGTACCTTTCCCAAGCTTCGCAGATGGATTCTGAATCTTGTTGTACAAAGGATGTGATGTCATTCCTCAGTTTTTCGGTTCTGGCTGGTGAAAGTAGTACTTTGCAAGAAATTTGGTGGCTAAAGTGTTCCAAGTTGTGATAGAACCTGCTGGTAGTGAATGTAACAAAGCTTTAGCTCTATCCTTTAAGGAATATGGAAAAACTCACAGTCTCATTGTTTCTTCCGCTTCTCGGTTGTAATTAAAAGTGCCGCAAACTTCCAGGAAGTTGCTGATGTGGGAATTAGGATCTTCAGTTGCATTCCCCCTGAACTGCACTGACTGCTGAATCATCTGAATGCATGTTTTGATGTCACCCGCATTTGCTGGTAAGGGAGGAAGTACAATGCAAGAAATGAGTTTGTCAACCACCGGAATGGTTCTGTCTCGAATGGGAATTGGTGGTGCAACGTTCAAAGGTTCAGGTTCCATGTTGACTAAAGCTTCTTGGCCTTCTCGCCTTGCCCTTCTCAACTGTCTGATGGTTCTTTCAATTTCTAGGTCAAGCGGTCGGAGTTCAAAGCTTCTAGTTCGTCTCATGAAGTTTCTGAGAGAACCTGAAACACAAGAAAAAAAAAAAAATAAGTAAAAAGAAAATTAGATACAAGTAAAGGTATCTAACCCCTAAACTAATAGTAAAAGATAAATAAGTCCCCGGCAACGGCGCCCAAAACTTGACCGGCGTAAACACACACGTATAATGCAAGCGTACGTATCGTTCAAGTAGTATAAAAAGTATCGATCCCACGATGACTTAATATCTAAACTATTATTTTTATGAAGTCAAATGATTACTAGTATCTAATAGATTGATTGATTGATTTGAAATGGTGACGATTCTAAATTTAAAAGCAAGTAAATAAGATTGTCGAAAGTAGGTTTTAAGAAAATTCAATATTAAAAACTATCTAGGGTTGTGATTTCTTTTAATATCATTTTAAAGATGAAGTGGTTATCTTAAAGTTGGGTAATATATTGATTTATTAACCTCGAACACTAAATTATGTAAAAGCCTCTTCCGATGGTCAATTACAAATACTAGTATAATTCAATTGAACCATATGTCTATGTCAACCAAATTACCTAGATTCATTAAGATTAAGTTCCAATTATGGCTACCCCCGCCCACAGGTATATTCCTATCCTGTAAGGAAATCTATTAAAGGGTTATATATCCTCAAGGAAGATCGTGGGCTATTGAGTCTGAGGTCTTAAACTTAAAATCCCTATGTCTAGTTCATTTTAAGTTTACCTAATCAATTTTATTAATGGCCAGTTAATTAAAAAGCATTAAGATTAAGACTCAATAAATAAATCTTTATATTACCCAAACTATAATCTAACCCCTTAAAACCGGTGATATTAGAGTCATCACAACCCCAGATAACTAATTTAGTTACAATACATAACTATGGCTAGTACAAAATTGAAAATAAAAATGCGGTAAGTAAATACTGAAAAGTAAATTACAATAAAATAAAATGCTAAGGTAAAAGTAATTACTTTTACTACTACTAATTTAGATATCTCCCATAAAATAATATATAAACTTGTGATAATATTACCAACCGACCAATCTGGCGGTATCCTGATTAAGTCAAATAAGTCCAACCAGCCATTAAGGCGGTAATATTTGTCCATAAACCAGCCATAAAGGCGGAACCAAAATTAAATTACCAACCGACTAATCTGGCGGTATCCTTGATTAGTCAGGTTTAAACCAGATTAAAATTAAATACCAACCGACCAATATAGCGGTATCCTTTTTAAGTCCATTTTAAATAGTGAATATATTATTTTTAAGGGAGATTAATCTAAATAGCAATAGTAAAAGAATTACCTTTCACCCTAGCTGCGGAAGTTACCTCCTCATAGTGAATAGTAAAAACTGTAAAAAGTAAAGAAAGTAAATTACTATTATTACAAAAAGTAATTAAAATTATTACAAAACTAAAAACTAAAAATTAAAAGAAACTTAGAGAGAGAAGAACTCCATATTTACATCAAAGAAATGGGAGGGAATGGTACAACAAAATCTGAATTTCGAGCTCAATTTATAGGCGCGGATAGCCTCGGGCGTCGCGATGCCAAGAGCTTAGGCGTCGTGACGCTGAACAGTGATTTGTGGCATGCTCTCTGTTAGTGTTCCTAGAACATGCCAAGGATCTAATAAGCAAGAAAAGGTGTTCATAAATTCATTTTAATTGCGGAATTACTTACATTGAATGGATTTGAGCTTTTAAAATTTTGAGAAGAAGAAGATCTCCAAGATCTTCCTTTGTTGATTCCAAGCTGAATTGGTTTCCAAGATCCTTCCTTTGATGATTCCAAGCTTTGAGTTGTTTGAATGAAGATCTCCAAGATCCTTCCTTTGATGATTCCAAGCTTTGAGTTGGTTTCCCTATCACCTTAGTTGATTCCATGAAGTGCTAGCTTTGTTGATTTTGCAACAAAATCAAAGAGAAAGGGGAAAAGCTCACGCCCTAGCAAGGATATTAGGGTTTATTTGTTTCAAGTGTTGTATTACACAAGTGAAGAGAAGAGAAGGCTTTTGGTAAATCCCTTTTACCTTTTTCACCTAAACTAGGTGGTTGGGTAAATGGTTTTACCAAAACCATTACAAGGTGTTGGATGGTTGGTGGCTTGGCATAAATGCCAACTACCCTCCCAACTACCACATGTGAAGTGGGCCCCACATTTGAATTCAAAATTCAAATGGATTCTACGAATGTTTGCCGCGGCTCGGATTCGTTTAATCCGATTAAACGAATTTCCGTCGCTAAATAATTAAATCTAATTTAATTAAATGACGACGCCTCGTAAATATATTACGAATGCCGTTTACGAATTAATTCTAAATTAATTTGTTCGCTCGTATTAAAGTCCAACTTTAATTTCGTAATGAAATCAATTCATATTAATATATCCAATATATTAATTTTAGCCCATACGAATAAATTAAATAGAAAAATCAAATTTAACTATTAAATTTATTCTACCGATTAATTCCAAATTAATCGCGTTCTCTCTCTTCCGAACACATTTAATCCCAGATTAAATAATACCTCAATTAATCCCAGATTAATTTTCTCTCTCTTAATTAATCCCAGATTAATTCTCTCTCTTAATTAATCCCAGATTAATTCTAATTAAATCAACTGTCATCGGTGAATCTTTAGGAAGCGACCCAAGAGATCCCTGGATATGTTGGCAGTAAATACAGTCATCTGATTATCCGATTACGTGCGTACCTCGTACCACGTGCTTACCGATTTACAATTTATGGTTGGCTTCTAGCAAAGCACCGTGCCTACCCAATTCTCCAGAAATAATCTTACTGGAATATATAATCTATGTCAGGCGTAGTATACGTAGTATTGCGTATTGCGATCCAGTATCTAATGTCACGTGCTAGGCCTGGGGCTGGAACTGTGTCTGCCCCGTACGAAGCACATGTCGGATGTCTGGTAACTAGTCTCTATAATCGGACGAACATGACCTAGTCATATCATTCCCGATGACTGCAGTACTTAAGAGCACTAGTACCGTATCCTACGTGACATCATCTCCACTATGACTGGAGTGATACTTCCGTCTTGACATCACACCCAATACACTACGATTCTCAATATACCCAGCAGAGGCATACACAGAACCGGTTAAAGCCCTGGACGACCAAAAATAAAGCATACCGATTGTCGCAAGTATTAGCGGTGCAAATCTCAGGTTAAGACAAATACACCTACCCTGATTTCGGACTTCCATAGACACATAGTCATACCACCAATGGAATTCCGAGGGGTCTATCCAGAGCGAAGCTGTTTTCCTACCATCGGTAAAAAACAACCTCCTATTACACTTGCATGAGTATCAATACCCTAATATATGAGAACTATGCGTTGTGATTCCACAACACGCACAAGTGTAATACTAGTCTATTCTGCATTATCGATGTCCAGTCTCGATAATACTACGACTAGGGATATTTAATGATTAATCCTTCGTGGACTGATACTGTCTCATATCATCTCAATCCAGGAACTAATCATAAGGACCTCCTATCATTTATACATCTAGGTGATCTAATCACAAATGATAAGAGCGCAATCTCCTTGTCACATAGTTAATTTGTACAACAACACCATGATCTGTACAAATAGTGACGCTATGGGTCATAACTGTCCAAAATCTCCCACTTGGCCTATAGCCAGTCACTCGAGTGTCTTACACCCGAACTATGTACGGTTCGCTCAAACTGCTGAGGAAAGGCTTTCGTCAGCGGATTTGTATGATTATCGTCTGATGCAATTCATTCGATCATCACATCGCCACGATGTATGATCCGAACGAATCAGATGAATAGTCGAAGTATATATCTGGATCGTTGATGAGACCATTAATCTTTATTCTGCGCTGTAGCCTAGCTCAGCTGCTAACAGAACTATATCTAATCTAATTAGATTTGTTAATGACCCAGATGGCTTCTATTGCTGCCTCCTCAGCCGCAGCAATAACCCGCATTTGTTGTTTATTCGTAACAACATCTTGCTTGGAAGATTTCCAGCTCACTGTTCCGTTATTCAAACTGTATAGTACCGTTGTTACGACTTTTAGTCACTTAATCGGTTAGGAAACTTGCAACAGTGATCCCAGTCACTTCAAGTTCTCCTCTCCATAGTTTAAGACATCATCCTTAGTTCTCTATTATACTAACGGATTTTCTTAATATCAATCCAGTGACTATCACTTGGATTGACCTGTTTGTGACTCCATATGCTCAAAGCGTATGAGACACCAGGTCACGTACATTTTTCAATGTACGAGTTCTCAGAGAGTGTTAACAACTTTGAATCTATCCCAGTAGATCTTTATTCCTAGAATAAAGGTTGTTTCTCCCAAGAATTCTACGGAGAATTTTCATGAAAGCCAAGCTTTCACCGATTGTAATGTGGGAATATCATTTCCAAGAAATGACATATCTTCATTATTTAGGACAGTCACTTTCAGTGCACTCCCACTAACCTCCTTATATACACAAGAATCATTTCTCGTTTTGAATTAAATCATAAACCATTATGATTACATCAAAACGATAATTCCAAGAACCTAATGCTTGATTCAATCCAAACATGGATCGAATAACCTGCAAACCTTGTTTGCTAGTTTTGATACGACAAAATCATCAGGATGTTGTAAACATCCTCCAAAAGGTTTCCTTTTCAGGAAAGCGATTTTTTGGTTCAGCTGCCATATTTCATAAATGAAACATGCAGCATCAGCAAGCATTATCCAAATGGATTTAACGTGGCAATAGGTAAAATATTTCGTTGTAATCAACACAATGTTGATAATGATATCTTTCGACTACAAGCCTATCTTAGTATGTTAGTATGATGCCATCCACGTATGTCTTCCTTGAAGACTTATATAGTACCAATAGGCACAATGCCTTGCGGTACAACAACTAGTGTCCAAACATAGTTGTTATACATGGAATCCATTTCGGACTCATGGCACTTTGCCATAATAGGGAGTCGATATCACTTGTATACGTAGTCAGTTCGTATTCCTCAATAAGATTGACATCTTTATGAGGTGAGATCAGAAACTCATACCCCAGGTGTTTTCTGACTCTCTCCGACCTACGTTGTTCTTGTGTATTCGAAGATTATTGGTATAGCTTCATCCTTGATGAACTGTTTGTGTTCCACTAAGGACTTGGTGCCTTGAACAGTATAACTCCGATTTTTCATCGAGTTTTACTATCCTCCCACTTACCACTGCATATCGGTATTCCTCTTAGGAAAACCGCATGGTGAGCAACAATTACATTGTTCTCTAGTGAGTTGTATAAGTACTATACTTTGGTTTCCTTAGGATAACCAATTACATTAGGCACTTATCCAATTTGGGTTCCAGTTTGGTATCATCCAAACGTATGCCTAGCATTCCCAAAATCATCAGGAGTGAGAAAGCCCAGTTTCTTTCCTGTTCATATCTAATATGAAATCTGTCAAACAGATTTTTATGGAACCTTATTAAAAATAAGTATTGCAATGTTAATGCTTATCCCTTTTGAAGGAATGGTAGCTCAGAGCGACTCATGATTAACCTTATCATGTCCAACAAAATTCGATTTCTCCGTTCGGACACACCGTCAAATTGACGTGTTCCGGGAGGAGTCCTCATTGAAATTGAAATAATACTATACTCTTTCAAGTATATGAGAAACTTATTGCTTAAGTATTTTCATCATGGTCAAACCGTGATGTTTTAATACTTTAGCCGATCTGTTCGTCTATTTCATGTCGAAACTCTAAAAGTTTCCGATTTGTGTTCTTCAAAAGAAACACAACCATAACGCGATGCCACATCCGTAAAGTCACGAAATATTCATATCCACCTTAGCCTAGCTAGACATGGGCCCACTTACGTCACTATGAACAAGGGCTAATAGATCGGTGGCACTTATACTTTTACAAAGTAAAGGTGTGTTTTAGGCACTTTCCCAATAAACTAGATTCGTAGACTTCATTTGAATGGAATCAAATCTGTCCTAGTATCCAGTCTTCAAAAGTGTGGATATACGAGTCTTGTTTGATTGTGTCCCAGACAACACTGCCACAAATAAGTCTCATCTGATCATATCAGTTTGAGCAATTTGTTTGTCATGTTATATGTTTGAGATTTATTTATATTCAAAATATAAATACTGTTATTCACATCTAATGTGTTTATCTCAATATCATCTTATAAAAATAAAACACTTTAGTGTTCTAGAATATAAAGGTGTACTCGCAACGAGTTATACTCGATATAGAGATAATATTTCTAGTCAAACTAGTTACATTATAACAGTTTCCTAATTTAAGTACACACCCGAAAGGGTAGTTCCTAAACTTAGGTATCTGCGGTAAAACAGTGACTTTCGTCCCGTTTCTGATTCGCAGATTAATTCTCAATTGAAGTCAGTATCCTGCTCATAGCAGATTCTGCACATCAATGCATATTTATGTATCACACTTAGTATTTAAAATCCAATTTTAATACTAGTAGTGAACATATTTATGACAAACATATTTGAAGTCAGAGCCTTGCTCGTCTTCAATTCCTTCATGTCCTTTGTCCATACGGCAGTCACGCTTCAGTGATCCATTTGCAACAGTTTAAGCAGACATCTTTGGATATGTCTTTGTCTTCCTAGAAGACAGTAATGATTTTGCCTTTGCCCTTTTCTATATCCCAGAAGAAACCTTTGGCCAAGCCTTGGGTTTATAGAATATCGAAGTAAGGTGCGCCTTGCGCTACTTGCCTTATTGCAAAATTTGGCTTTATCTCCTTGAGAATAGCCATTAACTCTCGAAGAGTTATTAATTGCAATTTAATAATTCTAAGATCTAAGAATAGATTTATGAAGATCCTTCAATTTATCATCATACTTTAAGGATCTAATCCTTAGTTCTGATTAGGAAATTAAGGATCTTTTTGGCAAGCATAATGGATTAAACATTAAAGTTATCATCACATGAATCTTCCAAAGATCATGCTCTAAATTTGCTTAACTCCGGGCTTAGGCCTAAGACGTTATTTTATCAAATAAAGTAACTTTTAGTTTCAGGACTATCCTGAAATTTATTCCCAATTTGAAAATTAAAGTCGTCTAAAAAAATTTTCCTTAGGATAATGTTTTAAACACTAATCTTTCAATTTAATCTTGATTCTAATAGTCCAACTATTTAATCAACGATTTCAGGTACAATCTAATGTAATGATTACTATAGTCTAACTATATAACTTATTACATATTTTATTGGTTAAATTAAAATCAAATATATATTGATACTATAATCCAATTATATAATCATTATATAAATGATCGGTAAAATTCAAATATATTGATTACTATAATCCAATTATATAATCAACTATAAATAAAGAGTTTGAATACAGTCCAACTGTTTAATTAAAACAACAATAAATATTAGTCCAACTAATATATAATTTATTTGACGAATGATATTTGATTGAGCGCGTATGGCATGTAACTAAACGAATATTGCAAATCTAATACTTGCCTCCCACTATTTTTCTTCGAGCCTCTAACCCTCTGTCGAGTACTCAGGAAACCATGTTTCCTAGTGGGCTAGGATCCCGTTAAATAACACACAATCTTGACTTTGGCCAACAAATTGTATGATACTTAACTAGGTAGATCTCTAAGATCAATTGGATCTCATCCAATTCCTAGATCCAGTAGGTGGACATCCAAGTCCGAAACATATATCTTATATATGCCAATATATCAAATATATTACCTAACCTTTTTCCTCTGAATCAATTAAGCCTTGGCTTTGGCACAACAAACTTAATGATCCCAGTTAAGCGGAAACCATTGACATGGAAAGCTTCGTAATCAATGTCGATGGACAAGAAGTGATCTTGACTTTGGCCAACAAATCACGACTTGGACAAGACACCGATATGGAACAAAACTCTCATGATTCAAACACATCCGCAATTGACAAAGGTCTTGACTTTGGCCAACAAACCAATGCCAACTTTGGATCTTGAGTAAGAATCACTCAACGGAAGGAAAAACGCTTAATATGTTTTGAGGGTTTTTCGCGTGCAAATTGGCAACCAATTTATTATCTTTGTTAAGGTCTCATCATCATACACCCTAAACATGCATTCTAAATACATAATAAAGCGCGTATAAATAAATAAATAATTAATAATGATATACGGATGGATATGTCACAAATTGTTCTAGAACAAATCACTCATTTTCTCTCTCCCGGCTAGAACTATTCTAACTTCTACCCAATTACAAAATACAATAAAAAAAACCTCATTTACATTGAGGGGAATAGGTGAGAAGAGAAATACAATGAGAAATGAGATAAAAGGCTGGACACGCAGGTCCAATTTAAATAAATTCTAAATTTATTACAATTTCCAAAATTTCCCTCGCCCTTCTAATATCCATCTGATATACATTATTCATACAACACATTCATGTATTCATACAAATCATGTTATTCAATCAATCTAATCCAATTAATTAATCTTTGAATTAATGACCATCCAATGTTCAAACAACGATTTGATTTGCACGAGTCCAACTCGTTTAAGAATAAATACTTAAAGTACGTATTCTTGAATTATATCGAACTACAACTTTAAATCCGAATTATTTGTATTCAATACTAATTCCAAATTAATATTTAACACCTACTTATAAGCCATAAAGACTTGGATTCCAAATCCAATCTTAATGGGTCTCAAAGGCCCAATAACATCCAATGTCATTTCAATTAAAGTCTAATGGCTTTTAATTGATTCTTAAGGCATGGGCTTTGGCCATAATGGATCAAACCCAAAATGCCAAGGCCCAATAGGAATCACCATATTGCCAACAAATCAATTTAGGCCCATTAGGCCCAATCAAAATCTTTAAAGGGCCAAGTGATGTATTTGGACTTTATGGAATTGGTTTTGGGCCCAATTGGATCCAATCCAAGAGTTCAAAACCAAACTTTGTCAAACCAAGCCCATTAAGCCCAAATACACACTTTTAGCCCAATTCATAATTAAAGGCTTATTAACATAATTATAATATTTCAAATATCACAATTACTTTAATTAAAGTGTATTAGCCATGATTAATTAATTAAACTCAATATTTCCAAAATACCAATTAACTTAATTAATCATGCTTAATCCATCAATTTATGCTTAACACAAATTGAAGCCAAAACACATCATTTCATGCTCAACACAAATTGAATCCAAAACACATCATTTCATGCTCAACATGCTCTTTGATTTTAACATAAATTTATGACTTTGATTCTAATCCAATCAAACCAACAATCAACATTTAAACATGCATTTAAACACATCATTTCATGTTACAAAAAAAAAAAAAAACTACAGTACTATTCACTGCTACATTCGGCCAAGTGAATAAAATATTAATTTTTGATTCATTTGATTTGTTTCAAATCTAATCATGCATAACTCTAAGTTATCATATTCTAAGCATGCTGAAAGCATCAATTTGAAAGAATCATGCTCAAAACATAAAAGCCCCAAATTTTAGTCTCACGAACCCTAAAATTTCCATGCTTAAAATTGGCTCTGATACCATTGTTAGTGTTCCTAGAACATGCCAAGGATCTAATAAGCAAGAAAAGGTGTTCATAAATTCATTTTAATTAGCGGAATTACTTACATTGAATGGATTTGAGCTTTTAAAATTTTGAGAAGAAGAAGATCTCCAAGATCTTTCCTTTGTTGATTCCAAGCTTTGAGTTCATTTACAAGATCCTTCTTTGATGATTCCAAGCTTTGAGTTGTTTGAATGAGATCTCCAAGATCCTTCCTTGATGATTCCAAGCTTTGAGTTGGTTTCCCTATCACTTTAGTTGATTCCATGAAGTGCTAGCTTTGTTAATTTTGCAACAAAATCAAAGAGAGAGGGGAGGAAGCTCACGCCCCTAGCAGGATAAATTAGGGTTTCATTTGTTCAAGTGTTGTATTACACAAGTGAAGAGAGATAGAAGGCTTTTGGTAAAACCATTTTACCTTTTCACCTAAACTAGGTGGTTGGGTAAATGGTTTTACCAAAACCATTACAAGGTGGTTGGATGGTTGGTGGCTTGGCATAAATGCCAACTACCCTCCCAACTACCACATGTGAAGTGGGCCCCACATTTGAATTCAAATTCAAATAAATTCTATGAATGTTTGCCGCGGCTCGGATTCGTTTAATCCGATTAAACGAATTTCCGTCGCTAAATAATTAAATCTAATTTAATTAAATGACGACGCCTCGTAAATATATTACGAATGCCGTTTACGAATTAATTCTAAATTAATTTGTTCGCTCGTATTAAAGTCCAACTTTAATTTCGTAATGAAATCCAATTCATATTAATATATCCGATATATTAATTTTAGCCCATACGAATAAATAATAGAAAAATCAAATTTAACTATTAAATTTATTCTACCGACTAATTCCAAATTAATCGCGTTCTCTCTCTTCCGAACACATTAATCCCAGATTAAATAATACCTCAATTAATCCCAGATTAATTCTCTCTCTTAATTAATCCCAGATTAATTCTCTCTCTTAATTAATCCCAGATTAATTCTAATTAAATCAACTGTCATCGTGAATCTTTGGGAAGCGACCCAAGAGATCCCTGGATATGTTGGCAGTAAATACAGTCATCGGATTATCCGAATACGTGCGTACCTCGTACCACGTGCTTACCGATTTACAATACATGGTTGGCTTCTAGCAAAGCATTGTGCCTACCCAATTCTCCAGAAATATTCTTACTGGAATATATAATATATGTCAGGCGTAGTATACGTAGTATTGCGTATTGCGATCCAGTATCTAATGTCACGTGCTAGGCCTGGGGCTGGAACTGTGTCTGCCCCGTACGAATCACATGTCGGATGTCTGGTAACTAGTCTCTATAATCGGACAAACATGACCTAGTCATATCATCCCGATGACTGCAGTACTTAAGAGCACTAGTATCGTATCCTACGTGACATCATCTCCACTATGACTGGAGTGATACTTTTGTCTTGATATCACACCCAATACACTACGATTCTCAATATACCCAGCAGAGGCGTACACAGAACCGGTTAAAGCCCTGGACGACCAAAACTAAAGCATACCGATTGTCGCAAGTATTAGCGGTGCAAGTCTCACGTTATGACCAAATACACCTACCCTGATTTCGGACTTCCATAGACACATAGTCATACCACCAATGGAATTCCGAGGGGTCTATCTCGACCGAAGCTGTTTTCCATACCATCGGTAAAACACAACCTCCTATTACACTTGCATGAGTATCCTATACCTAAATATACGAGAACTATGCTATTACGCTTCCATAATACGCACAAGTGTAATACTAGTCTATTCTGCATTATCGATGTCCAGTCTCGATAATACTACGACTAGGGATATTTAATGATTAATCCTTCGTGGACTGATATTGTCTTATACCATCTCAATCCAGGAACTAATCATAAGGACCTCCTATCATTTATACATCTAGGTTATCTAATCACAAATGATAAGAGCGCAATCTCCTTGTCACATAGTTAATTTGTACAACAACACCATGATCTGTACAAATAGTGACGCTATAGGTCATAACTGTCCAACACTCTCGGCTTAACACGTGGCGATTCGGAAAATATGATAAGACGACACGTGGCGAGGCGGCAAAGAGCTCAATTATTATGTTGACGTGGCAAGGCGGCTGAGATCAATTGTCGGCACCGTAGGATTGCAACACATGTCACGGCGTGATTGGCTGATGATGACGTGGCATGTTGACTAGGTTGACCTGCTGACGTGGATGATGATGTGGCAAGACGCGTGGTAGAGTTGACTCATTGACCGGATGACGTGGCGACACATAGGATGACACGTGGCACACGTGGAAATAGTAATTGTCTGCAGCGTAGGATGATGACACGTGGCACGGCGCACGTTAGCAGATCGGCTGTGATGGTGACACGTGGCACGGTGCATGTTAGCAAAGTCAAACTTCTCAAATTCTGACCCGTTGACCCGCGCATGTTAGCAAATCTGGTGCACGTTAGGCGTCGCGACGCGCCAAAATTACCGAAATCCCCTTTTTGCCAATTTTTCATGTTTTGCTCCAAATCACCTCCAGAATGACCTAAAACTTTATTTATCTACAAAATAACACAAAACACATCAAAATATTCACAAGACTCAAGAAACTATACAAAATATTAGGTTAAATGAGTGGGAAATAGTTATATAAATACCACTCATCAAGTCACACCTAACTATAAATATTTGGAAAAATTGGATTATGCCCACCTAAAAGTAAATTAAGACTTTCATTAATTAAAATTGCATAAGCTTCACTATAAAAGACAAGCTTCACTATAAAAGACAAGCTTGAGTAAAAACTCAAGAAAGTTAAGCGTGAGAAATCTATGTTAGGTTCCTAGAACATGCCAAGGATCTATAAGTCATGATTTCATGTGTAAAAACTCAAGAAAGTTGCGGAAAATACTTTCAATGATCGGTTGGATGGATGTATGAAGTTTAAAACTTTTTATCTTTGAGAAGAGCTCCAAGCTTGCTTTGAGTTCCAACTCAAGGGTAAGAATCCCTATCACCTTTATCTTGACTCCTTATGTGCTAGCAATGAAGATTTTTGAAGCAAAAATCATGAAAAAAAGAGGGAGAGTTTCGGCCACATGAGAGGAGAAGAGAAATTTTTGGTTTTTTGATATTTTATTTCTAAAACACATACCAAAATCAACTTATAAAATGGTGTATATCTTTTCCAAAAAGATAAAGTGTGTTGGAGGGAAAAATACAATTAATGTGTTCAACTACTTCCATCACCAAAAAGGTGACTAGATGTCCAGCAAAATGTGACAAGACTTCCATCACAAAAGTAGACACTTGATGTAAGTTGGTGGGCCCCACTTTAAATTCAAAATTCAAGTGGGCTTGCTAAACACACTTCAGGCTCGGGTTCGTTTAATCCGATTAAACGAATTTTCCATCACGACGTAATTAAATCCAATTTAATTAAATAATAATGCCTAGCAAAATTATTACGAAAGTCGCTCGTGAATTAATTCTAAATTAATTCGTTTGCCCGAATTAAAATCCAATTTTAATTCCGCTTTGAAATCCGATTTCAATTAATATATCAAATATATTATTTAATCGATTAATTCCAAATTAATCGCGTTCTCTCTTCTATTAAAATTTTATCCCAGATAAATTCTTGCCGCAATTAATCTCAGATTAATTTTCTCTCTCATAATTAATCCTAGATAATTCTGTTAGATTCAAATGTCATCGGTGAATCGTTGGGATACGACCCAAGAGATCCCTGGATATGTTGGCAGTAAATACGGTCATCTGACTATTGAACACGTGCGTACCCGGTACCACGTTCTCTCCGATTTACAAGACATGGTTGGCCTCTAGCAAAGCACCGTGCCTACCCAATTCTCCAGAAATATTCTTCTACGGTATTTATAATATATATCAGGCGTAGTATATAAAGTATTGCGTATTACGATCCAGTATCGGATGTCACATGCTAGGCCTGGGGTTGGAATTGTGTATGCCCCGTACGAAGCATATATCAGATCACTAGCAACTAGTCTCTTTAATCAGATAATCATGACCTTGTCATATTATCCCGATAGTTGCAACATAATAGAGTACCAGTTCTGTATCTCTGCTTGATCATCATCTCTATATAACTGAATTTATACTTCCATCTTGACATCACACCCAATACACTATGATTCTCAATAAACCCAGAAAAGGCGTACATATAACATGTTAAAGCCCCAGACGACCAAAACCAAAGCGTATTGATTGTCGTAAGTATTAGCGATGCAAGTCTCAGGTTAAGACCAAATACACCTACCCTGATTCGGATTCTCCATCTCCATACATTAAGAAAGCATCATTAGTTCATCTAAGATACTTAAGGATGTTCTTAACCGCAACCCAGTGACCATCACCTGGATCGGCTTGATAGCGACAACACATGCTCAAAGCATACGAGACATCAGGTCGCGTACATATCATGGCATACATGATCGATTCGACTGCTGAAGCAAATAGGATCCAACACATGTTGTCTCTCTCATCTTTAGTTTTAGGACACTTGTCCTTAAATAGAGAGACGCCATGTGACACTGGCAACAGTCACCTATTAGACTGATCAATGTTGAAACACTTCAATACTTTATCAATGTATGTGCTCTAGGAGAGTCCAAGAAGCTTTTTAGATCTATCCCGGTAGATCTTTATTCCCATAATAAATACTGCTTCTCCCAGATCTTTCATGGAGAATTTTAATGAAAGCCAAGCTTTCACCGATTGTAGCATGGGAATGTCATTTCCAAAAAGAAATACATCATCAACGTAAAGGAAAATGAAAGTCAGTGCACTCCCACTAACTTTCTTATATACACAAGGATCATCGTCATTTTGAACGAAATCATATTCTTTTATGATCTCATCAAAATGTTGGTTCCAAGTATGCGATGCTTGCTTTAATCCATAAATGGATCGATTTAACTTGCAAACCTTGTTTGCATGTTTTGGTACGATAAAACCGTCAGGCTGTTGCATATAAACATCCTCCAAATGGTCTCCGTTAAGGAAAGCGGTTTTGACGTCCATCTGCCATATTTCATAATTGAAATATGCAGCAATAGCAAGTATTATCTGAATGGATTTAATCATGGCAACAGGTGAAAAAGTCTCATCGTAATCGACACCATGTCTTTGACGATACCCATTCGCTACAAGCCTAGTTTTGTACGTTTGTATGTTTCCATCCATGTCAGTATTCTTCTTAAATACCCATTTGAAACCAATAGGCTTTACACCTTCTGGTGCATCAACCAGTGTCCAAACTTGGTTGGTATACATGGAATCCATTTTGGATTTCATGGCTTATTGCCATAAAGCGGAGTCGATACCTTGTAATGCTTCCTCATACGTAGCTGGCTCATTATCCTCAATAAGATTAATATCTACGTGAGGCGAGATGAGAAACTCATACCTCCCAGGTTGTTTTCTGAATCACTCTGATCTACACGGTTCTTGTGTATTAGAAGATTATGGTACAGTCTCATCCTTGATGAACTGTTAATGTTCCATTGGGGAATCGGTGCCAGGAACAGTATCACTACGATTTTTATCGAGTTCTACATTCCTCCCACTTACCACTGCATTTAGGAATTCCTTTTCAAGGAAAACCGCATGTAGAGCAACAAATACCGTGTTCTCTTGTGGGTTGTAGAAGTAATATCTTTTGGTTTCCCTAGGATAACCTACAAATAGACACTTATCCGATTTGGGTTGTAGTTTGGTACCATCCAAACGTTAAATGTATGCCTAGCATCCCCAAAGCTTCAGGAATAAGAAACCCGGTTTCTTTCCTGTCTATATTTGTCTGACTCAAGTGAATTGGTTTCGAGAGCATTCCGCCAGTTTTTGGCGACTTTCACTTTCAACCCGATTCACCGCCTACGTGCCCTTTACGCCCAGTCATTCCGAAGAACACTTGCCCCCCCCGTCTTACCGCGGCTGCTGGCACGGAGTTAGCCGGGGCTTCTTCCTCGAGTCCTGTCATGATCGCGCACTCGACGAAAGAGCTTTACAAGCGGCATTGCCCTTCTTCACTCACGCGATATTGCTGGATCGGGCTTTCGCCCATTGTCCAAGATTCCCCACTGGAGTCTGTTGAAAAGACTTTGACAGAACCTTGTTCAAAATAATTATTGCATTGTTCAATGCATATCCCCAGAAGGAAATTGGTAGCTCAGTACGACTCATCATAGACCTTACCATGTCCAACAACGTTCGGTTTCTCCGTTCGGACACACCGTTTAATTGAGGTGTTCTGGGAGGAGTCCACTGTGAAAGAATACCATATTCTTTCAAGTAATCGAGAAACTCATTGCTCAAGTATTCTCCACCACGGTCCGACCGTAATGTTTTAATACTTTTACCGGTCTGTTTTTCTACTTCGTGTTGAAACTCTTTGAATTTCTCAAAGGTTTCCAACTTGTGTCTCATAAGTTACACATAACCATAACGTGATGCATCATCCGTAAAGGTTACGAAGTATTTATAACCACCTCTAGCCTGGCTAGACATGGGCCCACATACGTCACTATGAACGAGGGCTAACAGTTCGTTGCCACGTGTACCTTTACCGCTAAAAGGTGTTTTAGGCATTTTGCCTAATAAACAAGATTCGCAGACGTCATATGAATTTGGATCAAATCCGTCCATGGGCCCACATTTGTACCTCTGCGATCTAAGGTTAGATCGATGAAGGTCCCTCAATTTCAACATCATTTCATAGGGATCCAATCCCTTGTTTTGAAGACAAAATTGTGGGGTCATTACAGCAAGCATGACGGATTGAGCAGTTGAGTTGTCATCGTTATGAGTCTTCCAAAGCTCAAGCTCAAGCGGCTGCTCAATTCCGGGCTAGGCCCGAGAGGTCTCTCTATTGTATAGAGCATCTTCTCAGCCCCCAGGACAATCCTGAGGTTCATATCCCAGTCAGGAAAGTCCGCACCATTAAAGACATTTTCGCCCATGATAATGTCTCTAACATTGATCTTTCCGGCCATCTTAATTGCAATAGTCTAACTATTCAATAAACGATTTTGGGTACAGTCTAACTGTTACAAAAAAATAATAAAATATTAGTCCAACTAATATAAATATATAAAATGACGAAAATAATTTGAAAGCACGTATTTGGCAAGAATTTGAACGAAATTGCAAATTCAATACTGGCCTCCCACTAATTTTCGGCGAGCCTCTAACCCTCTGTTGAGTACTCGGGAAACCTAGTTTCCTAATGGGCTAGGATCCCGTTAAATAACACACAACCTTGACTTTAGCCAACAAACTGTATGATATTTAATTAGGTAGATCTCTAAGATCAATTGGATCCCATACAATTCCTAAATCCGGTAGGTGGACCTCCAAGTCCGAAACATATATACAATATATATGTCAATATATCAAATATATTTCCTAACCTTTTCCTCTGATTCAACTAAGCCTTGGCTTTGGCTCAACAAGCTGAATGATTCCAGTTAAGCGAGACCCATTGACAGTGGGAAAGCTTCGTAATCCATGTCGATGAACAAGAAGTGACATTAACTTTGGCCAACAAGTCACAACTTGCCCAAGACATGCGATATGGAACAAAGCTTTCGTGGTTCAAACACATCCGTGATGGACATTGATCTTGACTTTGGCCAACAAACCAATGCCAATCTTGGATCTTGAGAGAGAACCACTCAATGGAAGGAAAATGCTTAATATTTGTTTGAGGGTTTTTCGCATAAATTGGCAACCAATTTATTATCTTTGATTAGGTTTCATCATACATCCTTAAGCATGCATTCTAAAAGCATAATAAGGCGTAAAATAAATAATAATGATATGCGGATGGATATGTGACAAATTATTCCTAGAACAAATCTCTTTATTTCCTCTCTCCCGCTAGCACTATTCTAACTTCTACTTAATTACATAATACAATAAAGAAACCTCATTAACATTGAGGGGAATTGGTTAGAAGAGAAATACAAAGAGAATAAAGATAATAGGCTGGACACGCAGGTCCAATTTAATAAATTCTAAATTTATTGCAACAATTTCCAAAATTGCCCTCACCCTTCTAATATGCATATGATATATATTATTCATACAATACATTCATGTATTCACACAAAGCATGTTATTCAATCAATCTAATCCTATTAATTAATCTTTGAATTAATGACCATCCAATGTTCAAATAACGATTTGATTTGCGCGAGTCCAACTCGTTTAAGAATAAGTACTCAAAGTGCGTATTCTTGAATTATATCAAACTACAATTTTAAATCCAATTTAATTTGTATTAAATACTAATTCTAATTTAATTCTAAATTAAATAATTACACTTCTTTTAGTGCCTTTTAGACTTAGATTCTAAATCCAATATTTATGGGTCTCAAAGGCCCAATTAACATCCAATGTTAATTTAATTAAAGTCCAATGGGCTTTTAATTAATTCTTAAGGCATGGACTTTGGCAACCAAAGCCCAACTAGGAATCATCATTTGCCATAAAATCAATTTTGGCCCATTAGGCCCAATTAAATATTTAAAGGCTCAATTATTATATTTGGACTTTATGGAATGGTTTTAGGCCCAATTTGGATCCAATCCAATTGTCCTAAACCAAACTTGGCCCAACCAATCCCATTAAGCCCAAATACAACAATATTAGCCCAATTCAAAATTAAAAACTAATTTTAATTATTACAAAATTCCAAATTTCACATTAATTTTAATTAAAGTGTAATAGCCATAATTAATTAGTTAAACCAATATTTCCAAAACACCAATTAAACTAATTAATCATGCTTTAATTAAACAATTCATGTCCAACACAAATTGAATCAAAATCAATCAATAATACATGTTAAAGCTCACGGTTTTTAGGCATAAAATTTCAATCAATTTGATTTCAATCCAATTAAATCAACAATCAATTTATCTCATGATTTAAACACATCCAATGGTCTAAAATCAAAAATCACCATGAGTTATTCATTAGGGTGTATTCGGCCAAGCTACAAATTTTGGGAAAAATGGATCTAATTAATTTTTCTCAAATCTAATCATGTATAACACTAAGTTATCATAATCTAAGCATAACCAAACAATCAATTTGGAAAAATCAAGCTCCAAGCAAAAATACCCAAATTAAAGTATATAAACCCTAAAACAAATTATGCTTAAAATTGGCTCATTATACCATTGTTAGGTTCCTAGAACATGCCAAGGATCTATAAGTCATCATTTCATGTGTAAATATTCAAAGAAGTTGCGGAAAATACTTACAATGATCGGTTGGATGGATGTATGAAGTTCAAAACTTTTTGATCTTTGAGAAGAGCTCCAAGCTTGCTTTGAGTTCCAACTCAAGGGTAAGAATCCCTATTACCTTTATCTTGACTCCTTATGTGCTAGCAATGAAGATTTTTGAAGCAAAAATCATGAACAAGAGAGAGAGAGTTTCGGCCACATGAGAGGAGAAGAGAGAGTTTTGGTTTTTTGATATTTTGTTTCTAAAACAAATACCAAAATCAACTTACAAAATGGTGTATATCTTTTCCAAAAAGATAAAGTGTGTTGGAGGGAAAATACAATAAATGTATTCAACTACTTCCATCACCAAAAAGGTGACTAAATGTTCATCACAAAAGGTGATAAGACTTCCATCACAAAAGTAGACATTTGATGTAAGTTGGTGGGCCCCACTTTAAATTCAAAATTCAAGTGGGCTTGCTCAACATACTTCGGGCTCGGGTTCGTTTAATCCAATTAAATAAATTTTTCGTCGCGACGTAATTAAATCTAATTTAATTAAATAATAATGCCTAGAAAAATTATTACGAAAATCGCTCGTGAATTAATTCTAAATTAATTCGTTCGCCCGAATTAAAATCCAATTTTAATTCCGCTTTGAAATCCGATTTCAATTAATATATCGAATATATTATTTAATCGATTAATTCTAAATTAATCGCATTCTCTCTTCTATTAGAATTTTATCTCAGATAAATTCTTACCGCAATTAATCCCAGATTAATTTTCTCTCTCATAATTAATCCTAGATTAATTCTGTTCGAGTCAAATGTCATCAGTGAATCTTTGGGATACGACCCAAGAGATCCCTGGATATGTTGGCCGTAAATACTGTCATCGGACTATCTGAACACGTACGTACCCCGTACCATGTTCTCTCTAATTTAAAAGACATGGTTGGCCTCTAGCAAAGCACCTTGTCTACCCAATTCTCCAGAAATATTCTTCTACAGAATATATAATCTATATCAAGCGTAGTATACAAAGTATTGCATATTACGATCCAGTATCGGATGTCACATGCTAGGCCTGGGGTTAGAATTATGTCTGCCCCGTACGAAGCATATATCGGGTCACTAGCAACTAGTCTCTTTAATCGGATAATCATGACCTTGTCATATTATCCCGATAGTTGCAACATAATAGAGTACCAGTTATGTATCTCTGCGTGATCATCATCTCTATATAACTGAATTTATACTTCCATCTTGACATCACACCCAATACACTATGATTCTCAATAAACCCAGAAAAGGCGTACACAGAACCTGTTAAATCCCCGGATGACCAAAACCAAAGCGTATTGATTGTCGCAAGTATTAGCGATGCAAGTCTTAGGTTAAGACCAAATACACCTACCCTGATTCGGATTCCCATAGACACATAGTCATACTACCAATGGGATTCCGAGGGGTCTATCCAGAGCGAACCTATTTCCGTCCCATCGGTAAACAGAACCTCATATTACACTTGCATGAGTATCCAATACCCAAATATATGAGAACTATACCGTTAAGCTTCCATAACGCGCACAACTGTAATACTAGCCTATTCGCATTATCGATGTCCAGCTTCGACAATACTACGACTAGGGATATTTAATGATTAAATCTTTAGTGGATTGATACTGCTTCATTTCTTATTAATTCGGAACTAATCATAAGGACTTTTATCTTTTATATATTCAAGTAATCTAATTACAAAATGATAAAATAGCAATTTCCTTTGTCACATAGTTAATTTGTACAAAAACCACAATGTCTCTTACAAATAGTGATGTTATGGGTCATAATTGTCCAACAATCTCCCACTTGGCCTATAGCCAATCACTCAAGTATCTAACACCTGAACTATGTACATGTCGCTCAAACTTTTGCTGAGAAATAGCCTTCGTCAGCGGATCTGCAATGTTGTCATCTGATATGACCTTCTCGATCTTCACATCGCCACGATGTATGATCTCACGAATCAGATGGAAACGTCGAAGTACATGCTTGGATCGTTGATGAGACCGCGGTTCCTTAGCCTGCGCTATAGCCCCGTTATTGTCACAATACAAAGGAATGGGCTCAGCTGCTAACGAAACTATTCTTAATCCAATTAGGAATTTACGGATCCCAACTACCTCTTTTGTTGCCTCAGCTGCAGCGATATATTCCGCTTCTGTTGTTGAATCGGCAACAGTCTCTTGCTTGGAAGATTTCTAGCTCACTGCTCCGTTGTTCAAATAAAATATGTACTCGGATTGCGACTTACAGTCGTCTTTATTGGTTTGGAAACTTGCATCAGTAAACCCAGTTACCTCAAGTTATCCATCTCCATAGATTAAGAAAGCATCTTCAGTTTTTCTTAGAAACTTAAGGACCGCAACACAGTGACCATCACCTGGATCGGCCTGATAGCGACTACATATGCTCAAAGCATACGAGACATCAGATCGCATACAAATCATGGCATACATGATCGATCCGAATGCTGAAGCGAACGGGATCCGACTCATGTTGTCTCTCTCATCTTGAGTTTTAGGACACATGTACATGTTGAATCTCTTCAACACTTTGTCAATGTATGTACATGTTGAGTCCAAGCAGCTTTCTAGATCTATCTCGGTAGATCTTTATTCCCAGAATAAAAGCTGCTTCTCCCAGATCTTTCATGGAGAATTTTAATGAAAGCCAAGATTTCACCGATTGTAGCATGGGAATGTCATTGCCAATAAGCAATACATCATCAACATAAAGGCTGTTGCATATAAACATCCTCCAAAATTTTTCCGTTAAGGAAAGCGGTTTTGACATCTATCTACCATATTTCATAATCGAAATATGTAGCAATAGCAAGCATTATCCTAATGGATTTAATCATAGCAACAAGTGAAAAAGTCTCATCGTAATCGACACAATGTCTTTGACGATACCCTTTTCGCTACAAGCCTAGCTTTGTACGTTTGTATGTTTCCATCAATGTCAGTCTTCTTCTTGAAGACCCATTTGCAACCAATAGGCTTTACGCCTTCTGGTGCATCAACCAGTGTCTAAACTTAGTTGGTATACATGGAATCCATTTCGGACTTCATGGCTTCTTGCCATAAAGTGGAGTCGATACCTTGTATCGCATCGTCATACGTAGCCGGCTCATTATCCTCAATAATATTAATATCTACATGAGGCGAGATCAGAAACCTATAACCCTCAGGTTGTTTTCTGACTCTATTCATTCTACGCGGTTCTTGTATATTTGAAGATTGTGGCACAGTCTCATCCCTAATGAACTGTTCATGTTTCATTGGGGAATCGGTGCCAAGAATAGTATCACTATGATTTTCATCGAGTTCTACTTTCCTCCCACTTACACTACATTTAGGAATTCCTTTTCAAGGAAAACCTCATGTAGAGCAACAAATACCTTGTTCTCTTGTGGTTGTAGAAGTAATATCCTTTGGTTTCCCTAGGATAACCTACAAATAGGCATTTATCCGATTTGGGTTCTAGTTTGGTACCATCCAAATGTTTAATGTATGCCCAGCATCCCCAAAGCTTCAGGAATGAGAAACCCGGTTTAATTCCTGTCCATATTTCATATGGAGTCTGTTGAACAGACTTTGACGGAACCTTATTCAAAATAAGTATTGCATTGTTCAATGCATATCCCCATAAGGAAATTGGTAGCTCAGTGCGACTCATCATAGACCTTACTATGTCCAACAAAGTTCTGTTTCTCTGTTCGGACACACCGTTTAATTGAGGTGTTCCAGGAGGAGTCCACTGTGAAAGAATACCATATTCTTTCAAGTAATCGAGAAACTCATTGCTCAAGTATTCTCCACCACGGTCCGACCGTAATATTTTAATACTTTTGCCGGTCTGTTTTTCTATTTCTTGTCGAAACTCTTTGAATTTCTCAAAGGTTTCCAACTTGTGTCTCATAAGATACACATAACCATAACGTGATGCATCATCCGTAAAGGTTACGAAGTATTCATATCCACCTCTAGCCTGGCTAGACATGGGCCCACATACGTCATTATGAACGAAGGCTAATAGTTCGGTGGCACGTGCACCTTTACCGCTAAAAGGTGTTTTAGGCATTTTGCCTATTAAACAAGATTCGCAGACGTCATATGAATTTGGATCAAATCCATCCAAGTACCTACTCTTCGAAAGTGTGGACATACGAGTCTTGTTAATGTGTCTCAGACGACAATGCCACATATAAGCTTCATCTTTGTTACCTAATTTAAGCCTTTTGTTTGCCATCTTATATGTTTGAGATTGATTTATATTCAAAATATAAAGACCATTATTAACATCAACACTGCATATCTCAAAATCATTTTTATAAACAAAACACCTGGTGTTTCTGAATACAAAAGTATACCCACATTGGGTTAAGCAAGATACATATATAATGTTTCTAGTCAAACTAGGTACATAATAGCAGTTTGATAAATTAAGTACATGCCCCGAGGGCAGTTCCAAAATATAGGTCCCAACAGCCAAAACGGTGACTCTAGTCCCATTTCCAACTCGGAGGTCGATCTCTCTTGAAGCCAGTCTCCTGCTAATCTGCAGATCCTGCACATCAGTACATATATGAGTACCACAACCAGAATCAAAAATCCAATTTTTAAAACAGAAGTAGACATGTTTATTTCAATAACAAACATACCTGAAGCCGGAGCCTTGCCCGTCTTCACTTCCTTCTTGTGCGCCTTGTACTCACGGCAGTCACGCTTCCAGTGACCCCGTTTTCCACATTGAAGGCAGACATCTTGGGATTTGTCATTTGCCTTCCGAGAAGACTTTGATGATTTGGCCTTGCCCTTTCTCTTCTTCTTCTTCTTCATACCTCCAGTAGCCTTTGGCCAAGCCTTGGAAGACTGAGATGTCGAAGCGACGTACGCCTCGCACTTCTTGCCATTTAAAAGCTCTTTTCTGCCTCTTTCAGCATTGCCATCAACTCTTCAAGAGTATTTTCTTGGTCCATCATATTGTATATCATGATGAACCCACTCCAACTGTCAGACAGAGACTGTAAGATCAAATCTATATAAGTCTCAGCCTCGAAAACTATACCTAGCTGTCCCAGCTGTTGGATGTCAGCAATCATCTGTGACATATGGTGCACGACAGATATACCCTCTGACATACGAGAGCGAAAGAGTTTCTTCTGCAATTCGTACCTTTTCGATCTAAGGTTTAATCGATGAAGGTCCCTCAATTTCAACATCATTTCATTGGGTGTGATGCCAAGATGGAAGTGTCACTTCAGTCATATGGAGATGATAATCACGTAGGGATACAGAACTAGTACTCTAATATGTTGTAACTATCGGGATAATATGACAAGGTCATGATTATCCGATTAAAGAGACTAGTTGCTAGTGATATGATATATGCTTCGTACGGGGCAGACACAATTCCAGCCCCAGGCCTAGCATGTGACATCCGATACTGGATCGTAATAAGCAATACTTAGTATCCTACGCTTGATAAAGATTATGTATTCCTTAAAAGAATATTTCTGGAGAATTGGGTAGGCACGGTGCTTTACTAGAATCCAACCAAATCTTGTAAATCGGTAAGAATGTGGTACAGGGTACGCACGTGTTCGGATAGTCCGACGACCGGATTTACTGCCAACATATCCAAGAATCTCATGGGTCACTTCCCAAAGATTCATTGATGATGTTTGACTCGAACAGAATTAATCTAAGATTAATTATAAGAGAGGAAATTATTCTGGGATTAATTACGGCAAGAATTTATCTGGGATAAAATTCGATTAGAAAAGAGAGAACGATTAATTTGGAATTAATCGATTAAATAATATATTTGATATATTAATTGAATTTAGATTTCAATGCGGAATTAAAATTGGATTTTAATTCGGGCAAACGAATTAATTTAGAATTAATTCGTAAGCGACTTTAATAATAATGTCGCAACAGAAAATTCATTAATTCAGAATTAAACGAACTCGGGCCCGAGCGAAGTTGCGTGTTGGATTGTACGACTTAAATTCAGAATTTACAAGTGGTGGGACCCACTTGACTTACATCAACTAGTTTGACTAGTAATAGAAGTGGTTAAAGGTTGAGTGAAAAACTCGGGTTGCTTGTTTTGTACACTAACCAAATCCAACACACTTTGTCCTTATTTTGAAAAGATATACCAACTTTGAGATTTGATTTTTGTAATTTGATTTTTAGAAAATCAAATACACAAAAATAAAGCAACTCTCTCTCTCTCATTCCCTCACAAAGCCGAGAGCTTCTCCGTCTCCCTTAGAAATTTTGCTGCAAATTTTCTTCAAGCTAGCACTTTCAAAGAGTCATTCAAGATGTTAGGGAAACCAATCCCTTGAGTTTGGAACACAAAGCAAGCTTGGAGCTTCAACAAAGGATCAAAAAGTTTTGAACTTTATACATCCATCAAATCCGTTCAATGTAAGTCTTCTGCAACTTCTTTGAATATTCACACACCGAATCATAATTAGAGATCATTGGCATGTTCTAGGAACACTAACAAGAAGACGGTATTTATTACTGATCAGGGCTATATTGCTATAAGGTGATTCCCTTTAGGTTAAAGAACACATGGGCAATGTATCATAGATTGGTAAATTGGGCCTTCAAGCCCCTCATCGATAAGACAATGCAAGTCTATGTCAATTACATGATCACAATGACTGTGAAACTTGAAGACCATCTGAGGGATCTCTGAGGGACTTTTGAACTCTTGAGGAAGTACAAGATGAGGCTGAACCCAGACAAGTGTGCCTTCAGGAAATTTTTTTGGGTATATGGTCAGTGCAAGAGGCATTGAGGTAAATCCTCAGAAGATCAAGGCAGTGCTTGATCTAAAATCTTTGAGAATAGTGAAAGAGGTGCAGAATTTGACCGGTCGAGTAGCAGTGTTTGACCGATTTATCTCTAAGCCCATAGATAATTGTCATGTCTTCTTCCAAGTGATCAAGAAGGCAATGTAAGAAGTCAAGTGGACAAGCGAGTGCGATGAGGCATTCCTACAACTTAAATGATACCTAACTCGACCTCACTTCTAAATAAACCAATTTCGGGTGAGATGTTATTTATGTACTTAGCTATTTCTGAGTATGTTGTAAGTTCAGTTCTAGTGCAAGAAGTAGAAAAAATTCAAACGCTGGTGTACTATACTAGAAATGCCTTATTAGATGTAGAGACACAGTACCTATCCAATGAGGTGGTAGCCTTGTCCTTAGTTACTGTAGCAGGGAATTCACGTCCATACATCCAAGCTCACCTCATCAGGATATATACCGACCACCAACTTAGGCAAATATTGCATAGACCAGAGATCTCGGGTCGGCTTATAAAATGGTATGTGAATCTTAGTGAATATGATTTATCGTACCTGCCTCGGGTATCAATCAAGGGGAAAGCTCTCCCTGAATCTGTGGTAGAGTTCAGTGGTCCCCAAATCATGGTGGTCAGAGAGGAGAAATGGGAACAATTCATTGATGGGCCGATTAGCTCACAAGGATGCGACATTGGGATAATTCTCCTAAGTGAAAATGGTAAAGAACTGATTTATGTAGTGATTTTTGCATTTAAAGAGACCAATAATGAGGTGGAATACGAATCAATCATAGCCAAGCTGAGGCTTTATGGGGCAATTGAGGTTGTTGGGGCAATTGAGGTTATTGGGGCAGTTTTGGAATCCCTAAGGTCGGATCGATATCCCACGTAGCGAAAGTGGGTCTAACCTATGTATATCAAGTATTTATGTATTTTTAAATAATTTAATGGAATATTATATTCCATTACGAATGCATAGGAAAATATCGGGACCGAATCAGAGTCTGAAAGCTTAAGAACGGGAGAAAACAAAAACCGACGAGCACAAGCGTACTATAGTACGTGCGCGCACTGTAGCGCGCAGGTCATCATTCAATTTTTTTTATTTCTTTGAAATCTAAGCTTTCTTTTGAAAGCATCAACTCTCTAGAAACAGAGAGCTGATGTAAATTGGGTATTTTATTTAATTTACTTTCAATCTTCCCTAAACACTTCCGAACATCCAAAATTAATTTTTAACATCAAAACCAACATCAACACTTGTTATAAATCATATTTTTACAAAAACATGAATTTATTCTAAATACGTACATGCATAAATTTTGAATCCAAAACACAAACTAAATTAGAATTCCACATTGAAGTGAATCATGAACAATTCTAGGTCACTCAAATGTGGTCAAGTGATCCTAGAATGGTAGCCATAAGTCCAAGTTTTCACCTAGAATTCCAAATTCTAATTTTATGTTCCACGTCCAACATGAATATATTTGACCCAATTACAAACATATTGTGTTTATGCTTCCAAAGCATCCATACACAAATTTATTAGCCTAATTTCAACTTCAATCTTTATTGTTATGTATCAAATATAAAAACAGAGCTTATTGGAGAATATCAAACTTACCTAGTAAGCTTAAACCAAATATCTAATTTTATCCTCCTTGTTGAAAAATGTAGAGAACTTCTAAAGCTTCTCTAAACACTTTTTTAGGCTAATTAGTCTTATGTTTTGCTTTAATGCTTGCTTGCTTAAAAAATTACTCAAGCTTGCCTTTATAGTGAAGCTTATATAAGTTTTTAATTAATAAAAGTCTTAATCAACTTTTAGGTAAGCTTAATCCAATTTATCCAAATATGTATAATTAAGTGTGACTAATCACCTTTGTCTATCACTTTGATTTAATCCAATTAAATCTAGACAAAGTTTAACTAGTTGATTAGTTCATTGTCCACCACTTTGATTTAATCCAATTAAATCTAGATAAAGTTTAACTAATTGATTAGTTCATTGTCTACCACTTTGATTTAATCCAATTAAATCAAGCCAAATACACTCATTACTACATATTTTATAATTACCAAAATATCCTCCAATTGCAGAGATATTTATGAAATTACAATAAAGCCCTTGTAAGATTTTGGATTAATCTAATTAATCCAATTGGTCAAAGTAAATAATTAATGATATCCAATAACACTTAATTATTTTAATTGATAAATATAATATCAAATATTATTTATTATCCAACATTATCGGCTACCCAGGTGCTCAACGAGTACACTTCATAGTGTGGGACTCTCTAAGTCCAGACACGTTCGTCATATAAGTCTAGCTCGTATGTACAAAATTTGACCACCTCCGAATTCGCGAAGAACATGAAAAACCTTTATGAACTATACAAGTGGAGGTCATCACATATGTTCAACAATCTCTCTATTGTAGGCTATCCGAGTTGTGCTTAGGAAACATAGATTACACCATCAAGTTTTAGAGGCGCACATCTCATATTATCAACATGTCCACAATTCTTTACAACTAATCAGAAGACTATGTCTGATACATGTGATCCACCCTAGGTGATCGGCTTTGGTCAAAGTCTTAAGAATCGTGACTAATCATCTGGATATCTTAACCCTTTATGGTACGCATACGGGTCGACAAATCATATCTTTGTTGGGATATGTGCCCTAGAGAATCATGTAATGTAAACGGTATTATGTTTTATGAAATAAAATGATGCATTATTCATTTATCAAAGTGTTTGTTTAATAACGCATATTGTATATTATCATGTTTACCCTAGATTATTAATGTGCCTTCAGATTTAGTGTATGTGTGTCATACACAAGATGATTTAAGTCTGAAGTTAGTAATCTAAAATAATCCATAGAGAGCAAACAAAGCAGGCACTTTGTTTGTGGTTTATCTATAGCTGCGATCCATTCTATAATTGTATGGCGACCTTGATCCGGGATCGTCCATGTGGAGACATGAGAATGGAGGCATCTTGTATGATGTGATCATATAGGACTGGACCTAGATAGAAATGAGTTTCTTATAATATCCATTAAATAAAGAAATTCTTTTCGATCTACTAGATGGTCACATATGGATTGATCTTAATCCTGAGTGTACTACGAACTCCTGCATGGTAGGCTATGTCTTTTGATTTACAAAGGTGAGGTTGATGTAGAAATCCCGACCAATAACTACGTACTTTAGGGACATGGTTTGGTGTGTAGCTGGGGACGTTTTACATAGATATGGAGTTCACTCCTTCTTACGAGAAGTAGATGAGTATCTTTCTTAAGGGTTGATTCGGTACTTGAACAGTTAGAGTGCTCAAGTCTTTATATGACGAATAGAAAGATTAGCATTCATAATGGTTATGAATAAATTGTTCATTAGAGAATCAATGGTACTTAAGGTAAAAATAATTAGAGGGGTATAAAGGACATTAATACTCGACTCTAATTACGAGATACTCATGAAAGGTTAATCTGTATGTAATGACTATATCGTGGACATCGATGTGGTTTGGCTTAATATACTATCTGCGACAACGAGAGTGCAGCTTCGAGTTTTTAGTGGAATAACCCAGAGTTAATAATTCAAAATATTTAATTAAGAGCTTAATTAATATTCTGAGATTGTTGGAGCTCGGAACTGTAGGTCCATTTGGTCATCTTGCTAGCTCGATATACTGTAGCAGATTAAATATAATTGGATAGTCCAGTTATATACTAACATATGAAAATATTATCAATATGGTTAATAATGTTATTGTCACACTTTAAACTATATGGTTAATAATATTATTGTCACACTTTAAACTATATGTTAAATTTAATATATAGTTTTTGTAATTATATGATAATTAAACACTTGGTATTTAATTATATATGATATAATTAAGTAAAGGTTAAACATGTAATTTCTAAATTTTGGGTTTTGGAAACCCTTAGGATTTAATTTGAAAGTAACATTTTTTTCAAAAGGAATTAACCTTTTGTTTTTGTAACATCTTTTCCATTATGGAAGTTAATATTGATGTAACAAATTTTTTTTTTTTTTCATATGTGATGGCCGAAAATTTGAAATGGAGGGAAAGGGTTTCTTGATTTATTTTTGAAACAAAAATCCTAAGTATAAAAGAAAATTAGATTTTTATTTTTGGCTTAATCTCTAATTCTAACCCTAGCCTCCTTCTTCTTGTTCTTGAAAAAAATCTCCCAAGTGTAGAAAAAAATAAAAGAAGAATAAAAAGGAAAAATACAAAATGAAGTGTGATCTTTAATCTCTAAAAGTATTTTAGGGATTTATTTTGTGAGTATAGCGCATCATATTTTCTGTTCGTAACGCGATGTAGCACGAAAGAATTTTTGGTGTCAAACAAAATCTCATCATCCCCTCTTCTTATCTTTCCACACGGTAGTTAGTAGAAAATTGCTCATTGTCGCACACAAAAGTGGTGTAACGGGACTCGATTTATTTTGCGTTTAATCCAGAATTTTAGGGAACTTTAAGGGGTATTTTGAGGCTGTGTTGGGATTGTTTTTGGCTGGAAAATTAGACCTGAAACATAGCAAAAAATGATCATACAATGGTTGAACTGGGCAGATAATTTGGTGCATTTTGGGTCCAAAATAGTCCCATTTTTTACCGCTGTTTGGGGCCTGTTCCGGTGCTGAACTTTTGTCCAAAATAGAAGCAAAACTTCATCCTTGGTGTTGGTAACATTCAGCCAGAAGAGAGAGGGCAGAAAAAAAAAATTCAAGTCCGATTCTCGTGCCTAACGTGTTTCCGCTGTGATAGGAAAATGGTTCCTAAAATCTTAATTCGCACTTGATTAACGAGTGTATCGGTCCACACCAAACGAACATCTAGCAGTCAGACCATGAAAGGTCTCTGACATATATGGCATCAAAGTGTGGAGGATCACACACAAAATCAATTATATCCTATAGTCAAAGGATCACATATGTTACTCGAATCGAGGAGATTCCTACTGACTATGGTGTGTACTTCCAACTATTAGGAATCACTTATGAGTCATTCAGTATTCACTCCAATGAATACCCATATGTCCATATGAGCTTCCATTGCTCATGGTACATCAGGTTAAACCATTGGAACTCCAATTCCAATAAATGACATGTGCTAGTCTTCTAGGTTATAGGAATTCGACCGTATTCCAAAACCAACGATTAGGAATATTTACTTTAAGAAGATTTTATAATAGTAATACTATCCCAGTGTCGGACCATGTAGTGTCCAGTATTACTACATGACTATTCTAAGGTCGATGTCATTCTCATGATATTTATATATCAAACTAATATGCATAATGAAATTATCATTAACATGGTTGAAATAAAAATGTAGTTATTTTATTAATAAATAATAAAATATAATGTACAATACATTATTCGGATTGACGCTCCAAGCACCAACTCTAACAAAGATGATAGATGTAATAGAAAAGAGTGACTCCAGTTGGTTGTTCAGTAGTTGAATGATGGGTTCCAAGAAAAGGAACCCATTATGATAGCATATCTCGTGGAGGTGAAAACGTTGGTCGTGGGAATGGGAAATGTGATATTCGAACAGGTCGGTCGGGAAAATAATTAGCATGTGGATTCATTGGCTCGAATGGCTTTGTCCATCAAGTCGAAGATTTCATGTATCATTACCGTGGAGATTCTAGAGCCCAAAAGCGTAGGGGAATCGAGTATGATGGAGGCGGGAGTTGAAACCAAATCGAATTGGATGGACCCGTTCAAGAGATTTTTAGAGGCGGGGGACTTGCCAGAGGACAAGAAAGAAGCCAGAAGGTTGAAATATTAGAGTTCCCTTTTCTGTTTGATAGATGGGGTGTTGTATAGAATGGGCTACACGATACCGTATCTGAGGTGTCTTGGACCTGAAGTGGCAAACTATGTACTCGGAGAAAAATCATGAAGGAATCTGTAGGAGCCACTCTGGTGGGAAATCAATCACCCACAAAGCACTCAGACAGGGTTTTTTCTGACTGACGATGCATTAAGATGGGGTCAGGGTTTCCCGAGCATGTGATTGGTGTCAAAGAAACGCTAATATTCCTCACCAGCCACTCGAGCAGCTGACCATTTTGTAAAGCCTTTGGCCTTTCGCCCAGTGAGGGCTGGAACTCATTGGATCCATGCCTACGAGTCAGAGACATGTCGGGTTTGTGATCGTGGCAATCGACCATTTCACCAAGTGGGTGGAGGTTGAGCCACTGTCCACCATAACCAAAAAGAAAGCCACCATTTTGTCAAGAAGAATATTATATCCCGATTCAGGATTTCCACGGCCATAATCACATATAATGGAAAATAATTTGATAGCATAGGCTTCAAGAAGCTCTTCGAGGCTTTATGAGTTTCCTTGAGATTAGCCTCACCATTTCACATAAAGTTAAATGGACAAGTAGAAGCGGCAAACAATACCATAAAGAATAATCTGAATGTGAGGCTTGATTCATGTAAAGGTTTGTAGGTAGATGAGCTGTCAGAAGTACTATGGGTGAGACATACGACCTACAAATACTCCACGGGGGTGATGAGTGGTAAATCCATCACTATTTCCCACTCATTTAACCTAATGTTTTGTATTGTTTCTCGAGTTTTATGAACGTTTTGATGTGTTTTGTTGTTATTTTACAGATAAATAAAGTTTGGAAAGCACTGGAGGCAATTTGGGTCAAAAATTGAAAAAATGCGTCAACAGGGATATTTTCGTCATTTCAGCGTCGCGACACTGAAGCCTTGCGCGTCGCGACGCCCAGCATGCGCCGGAATTGCTAATGTGAGCCATGGACACATGGACTAATCAGAAAATTTGCTAACGTGCGCCGCCTGCTAAAATGCGCCAATCATGCTATCGTGCGTCATGCCACGTGTCACTATCACAACGGATCGGCTAACATGCGCCCGTGCCACGTGTCATCATCTTAAGTTGCTGACAATCGCCCTCCACACGTCAGTGTGATGTCATCAATGACGTCATGAACAGTGCCACGTCATCATTGTGACGTAAGTAATGACATCATAAACAGTGCCACGTCATCGGATAAGGATCTGAGCTCTTAGCCGCCTCGCCACGTGTCAAGCCGTCATTGTGTCATGATTCACTGTTCCAGTGTCGCGATGCCAAGCCCTTCAGCTTCGCGACGCCGGACCCCTATCCGCGCCTATAAATTGAGCTCGAGATTTCAGTTGTTGTTGTACCTTCCTCTCTCTTAAATTCCTTCTAAAGAGAGAGTTTCTCTCTCTATTCTTTTAGTTTTAGTTTTTAGTTTTTTAATTTTTAGTTTTGTAAATAATTTTAATTACTTTTTGTAATAATAGTAATTTAATTTTTACTTTTTACTATTTACAGTTTTCACTATTCACCATGAATAGGTAACTTCCCCAGCTAGGGTGAAAGGTAATTCTTTTACTGTTACTATTTAGATTAATCTCCCTTAAAAATAATATATTCACTATTTAAAATACTGACTTAAAAAGGATACCGCTATATTGGTCGGTTGGTAATTTAATTTTAATCTGGTTTAAACCTGATTAATAAAGGATACCGCTATATTGGTCGGTTGCCAATTTAATTTTGGTTCCGCCTTTATGGCTGGTTGGACTTAATTGACTTAATCAGGATACCGCCAGATTGGTCGGTTGGTAATATTATCACAAGTTTATATATTATTTTATGGGAGATATCTAAATTAATAGTAGTAAAAGTAATTCCTTTTACCTTAGCATTCTATTGTTATTTTACTTTTCAGCATTTTTACTTTATGTCTTTTACTTTTATGTTTTTACTAGCCCTAGTTATGTGTTAGTTATCTGGGGTTGTGATGATTTTTAATATCACCGGTTTATAAGGGGTTATTTTATAGTTTGGGTAATTTAAAAGTTTACTTATTAAGTCTTAAGCTTAATGCTTCTTGTTGTCTGATCACCAATAAGATTGATGTGGTAAATCTAAAATGAACTAGACATAGGGATTTTAGATTTCAGCCTTAGACTTAATAGCCCACGATCTTCCATGAGGATAGATAACCCTTTAATAGATTTCCTTACAGGATAGGAATATACCTGTCGGGCGGGGGTAGCCATAATTGGAACTTAATCTTAATGAATCCAGATAATTTGGTTGACATAGACATATGGTTCAATTGGGTTAAACTGGGTATTTGTGTCTGACCATCGACAGAGGCTTACACATAATTTAGTGTTCAAGGTTAGTAAACTGATTTATTACACAACTATAAAATAATCACTTCATCTTTTAAAGATATTAGAAGGATTCACAACCCTAGATCTTTGTGTCTTTTATTATTTTCCTTAGTATTTTCTTTTGTCTTTTATTTATTTATTTATTTTGTAAAACCACTTTCAACCAATCAAACAATCATCATCTTCACCCTCAATTAGATATTTGTAAATAAATAGATTCAATAATTAATAACAGCAGTAGGAATTAAGTCCTCGTGGGATCGATATTTTTATACTACTTGAACGATACGTGCGCTTGCGTTATACGTGTGTGTAATTTAGTGTTCCGGGTTAGTAAACTGATTTATTACACAACTATAAAATAATCAATTCATCTTTTAAAGATATTAGAAGGATTCACAACCCTAGATCTTGTGTCTTTTATTATTTTCCTTAGTATTTTCTTTTGTCTTTTATTTATTTATTTATTTTATAAAACCACTTTCAACCAATCAAACAATCATCATCTTCACCCTCAATTAGATATTTGTAAATAAATAGATTCAATAATTAATAACAGCAGTAGGAATTAAGTCCTCGTGGGATCGATATTTTTATACTACTTGAACGATACGTGCGCTTGCGTTATACGTGTGTGTAATTTAGTGTTCCGGGTTAGTAAACTGATTTATTACACAACTATAAAATAATCACTTCATCTTTTAAAGATATTAGAAGGATTCACAACCCTAGATCTTTGTGTCTTTTATTATTTTCCTTAGTATTTTCTTTTGTCTTTTATTTATTTATTTATTTTGTAAAACCACTTTCAACCAATCAAACAATCATCCTCTTCACCCTCAATTAGATATTTGTAAATAAATAGATTCAATAATTAATAACAACAGTAGGAATTAAGTCCTCGTGGGATCGATATTTTTATACTACTTGAACGATACGTGCGCTTGCGTTATACGTGTGTGTTTACGCCGGTCAGGGGGAAACCCCATTCTCTTTAGCATATGGATGTGAGACAGTCGTTCCCATAAAAACCAAAATGATGACTTATCAGGTTAAACACTTTTAGGAATGACAGAAGAACTCATCAAACACACCTTGACCTGATAGATAAAAAAATAAAGATCGACACTCAAGGTTGCAGCATATCAGCAAAGGATGGTTCGCTTCTACAACAAAATGGTCCGGGTACGAACCCTTCGTCCAGAGACTTGGTCCTAAAGTGGGTCACCCTAAATACAATAAGGCCTGAAGAATGCTCCATATGAGCCAAGTGGGATGGACTTTAGAGAGTTTTCGAGGTCATCAGGTCGAGTGCCTATCACCTAGAACAGCTGGATGGCACATGAATCAATAAGTCGTGGAACACATAAATATTATAGAGGTATTTTCAGTAAAGCCTCTCTTAGAATGACCCTCAAAGAGCTGTAAAAAAAGGCAGTAGATCCCAAAAATATAAATAGGTCTTTCTTTTTTTTAAATATGAACTGTTTTATCTATGTTTGTTTCTTATTTTGATGGGAAAGACTTTTTAATATTCCACTGAAATAATCATGATCAGGATACATCAAAAGGTGTAATGCAGGTGGGAAAAGTGCGAACCTCTATGGCATGCCAATCTCTGGTGTCATTATCAAACCCTCAGGCTGGAGCATTAACACCCAATGACTTACACATTTAAGGAATATATGTGTGGCGCTGGCCATCTCATTTCAGACTCGTCAAGCATAGCACAAGGAAAGTAGTAATTACTCTATGGCATTTTCGAGGCTAGGGTTTTTCCTAGCATAGGGATACTCCTTATGGCATTGGTCACCCCTCCGGTCCGTAGCTCAGTCCGTCGTGACGTCTGGATTGTAAGATTTAGAATTATTATTTTAGGGAATATGGAGCAGGACGTTGCCTCAGTTCCCACGGTGTTTTTGGGTCAGTGCGAAGTGTATGATACGTCACCCCCATCACACTTGTCGTTTAGTTTTTATTTTTTTGAGCAACTTGATATGCGATGACACTACTAGTATTCGTAAGGATGGCCGGGGGTTGAAAATCTCCCCCCCAAGGCCTTTCTCGGATATAATTATAATGGATTAATGTTGCATTCATTTCGCTGATGCCATGTATATTGAATGGCATAATAAGGGAACATTCCCTTGTGGGGAAGTGATTTTAGCGGCTCGGGTCGGATATGTCCTATAGAGACCTTATTATGTTCGTTGGCATGAGGTCAGAGTTTCTCCCTCATGGCCTTATCTGGATGGCACTAGGAGAGAACATTCCCGTGTGGCCAAGTGATTTTAGCGGCTCAGGGTCGGGTATGTCCCACCGAGTCCTTATTGAGTTCGTTAGCATGGTGTCAGAGTTTCTCCCACATGGCCTACTTGAATGGCACAAAGAGAGAATATTCCTTTGTGGCCATGTGATTAGGGTAGCTCAGGGTTAGGTATGTCCCACCGAGGCCTTATCGAGTTCGCTGGCATGGTGTCATAGTTTATCCCTCATTGTCGTATCTGATCCAAGTCAATTTGAAAAGTGTTGAAGATGGTCGGGCAGAAGATGCTCAGTATTGGGACCTTTTGGAAGGGTTCAGAATCCTCCAAGTATAAGAACATCATCATGGCATATTTGTGATGTGATGGACTCAGGCATCAGTATTCATACGTGTGGTATGGTCCCCTTAAGGGAATGATTGGAGTTAATTTGGTTGAATTTACCAAGTGTTGGTCGATATTAATTAGTTCACATGTTAAAGTGAAGTGGAAGTTGCCCCGGTTCAGATCTTTGTTCTGTGTGTGCTTCATTATGGAGAAATAAGTGTACAAAAATTGAATCTTCATTAAAAAGAAAATTTTTCTACATGGGACTCCCTCAGGATTACCCACAAAAAAAATGTACGGGTTACATGGATGGGGCAGGTATATCCTCGGAGGGGTTAGGATGGGCAGCAGTAGAAGATGAGGGGCCTGGATCTCCTTGACTTGGAAGCACCGTGGACATAGGAATGGGGTCAGGGAAGGCTTCATCTTCTTCTTTGATAGATCCAAATGCCTCTTCATAGGACATCTCCCCCTTGGCCACTTCAAAACCTTTTGAAGCATCCCCAAGTCCAAGTCGGGTCGCACCATTTCTATTAGTTCTATGGACTCTTCCAACCCATCAATTTTTACCCTTACTTTAGTGGCCTCCAGGCGGTTGGGGAGCTCAGGCCTGTAAACTCCTCAGCTCATCTTGGGACTTGGCCAACTCATCTCGAGCATTGTCCAGCTCATTTAAAACATTCTCCAATTCATCTATTTTCTTCTAGAGATTGCTCACAACCTTCTCCAATTCATCTCTTTTCTTCTCCAACCCAATTTAGCTTTCTCGACGGATCAGTTTCCCTCTCAGTTAGCTGGCTCTGGAGCCTCTGGGCCTGACCACCCTCAGAAAGAGTGTTAACCAACACATCCATGTTGGTCGTCAGGAGGTAGGCCAGCTGCACAGTCAGGGGCAAGTTCACTATTGTCAAAAGAAGAAAAAAATATTATTGGTTGAAGGGAAGTTTTTTACCTTTGCTTGGAAATAGTCGGTTTTATTGAGGACATCTTCAAGAGAGAGGCTTTCATAAGCCATTGCCTAGTCAAGCTTCATGTGCTCGACCAAAAATTTGAATGTGGGTGTAGGACATAGGACCTGGGCGACGCCGTTCCTAGGCTCGCGGCCTAGTTTGGGAAGTACTGAATAACATGGAGTCGCCACCCGGTGTGAACCGGGACAAAGATTTAAGGCCGCACTCACCCCTCGCAAGGGAAGACCTCAAACCGTTGGGTTCGGAATGGTCCCTTACTTATGTCACTTGTAATGAAAGGATTTATGTAATAATTTAATCAAGCTTAAGTAACACTTATTTCTAAGAGTATCATGCTTCTAAATTCTCATGTGTAAAATAAAACTTATGTACGCATTTCACATATATCTTACATTTAAATTTGCATGCTTAACGTATATCAAGATAGCAACTAACATACAACTTTACTTGCATATCACATTCAGGAAAACACAAACACACATATTAACCATACAAGCACACATGTTAACCATACAAGCACACATATGGGCACTTTTCCAAGCGGTACGTGGAATTGTAGCCCAAGTACAGACCGCACTACCGTCCATTCGGAATCGGCTACGGAATTTACGTCTGGGTTTCCATCCGATATACCGCAAGAAATAATACTCAAATGTTATCATGACACAAGCATATGAATTGTAATACATCAACATATTTGCATTTATACATGTGGAGATAGCTACTAGGAAAACTATGCATGAAATCTAATGAAAAAGACTCAGTTCAGTGTGTTCGCGTTCGTGTAGCGTTCGTAAACGAGTTCGAACGGAAATGAAACAGAATGCTCACGTTCGAGTAGCGTTCGTAAACGCGTTCGAACGGAAATGAAACAGAATGCTCACGTTCGAGTAGCGTTCGTGAACGCGTTCGAACGGAAATGAAACAGAATGCTCACGTTCGTATGGCGTTTGTTAACGCGTTCGAACGGAGATGAGACAGAATGCTCACGTTCGTATGGCGTTTGTTAACGCGTTCGAACGAAAATGAGACCTGACACATGATAAGGCAAAAACACATGTGCGTTCGAGTTGCGTTCGTAAACGCGTTCGAACGGGAACAGAATTGATGCATGAAATGGGACGCAATACATAAACACAAAATAAAAGGGCGCGGCGAAGTACTGCCATAAAGGTGACCTTTTGGGGCTCTTGATCTCTCAAAGAGAGGACCTTTAGACCAACATACTAAGCCCATGCGCGTCACATCACACATACAAGAATAGAACCAATCATATCAACCAAGTATGCCCGATTGAACACATCTGACATCCAATCTGAACACACATCAACCGGCGCGGCAAAGCATCGTGGTAACGGGTTTTAACCCCTCCCCATAAGGGATCTTTCATTCCACTTACTAAGCCCATGCGCTTGATTGAACCATACATAATAGATAAACTCAATAACATCAAACTAAGTATGCCCGATTGAACGTATCTCGCATCCAACCGAACACACATCAACCGGCGCGGCGAAGTAGTGTCACAAAGGTGGCCTTTTCGGCTCTTTGTCTCCCAAATGGAGGACCTTTGAACTAACTCACTAAGCCCATGCGCTTGGTTGAATCATGCATAACTAAACAACATATTGAATTCAAGTAAAGAAAACTAAATAAACAAAAGCAACACAACCAAAGAAAGATGGTGCCGTTTACCCAAGCGGTACGTGGAGTTGTGGCCCGAGTACAGATCATATTACCGTCCATTCGGAATCGGCTATGAAATTTATGTCCGGGTTTCCATCCGATATACCGCGAGAGTTGACACATCTCTCATTCATCCAATACCCACAACATACATCATACACACAACGGATACCACAAATACAGAAAATATAATCAAAATGAATGACCAGAAAATAAAATGAGAATAAGTGTGAAAGATACCCTCAGGTCTAACCTTTTAAGCCTTCTCTCGGACTCGCGTTCCACGGAAATCGAAAGGGGGTAAAGCTCCGCAACTTTTCTGGTCCACTGGTTCAACGTCCTAGCTCACTGCTTCGCTGTTTTGCTTACGGTTCGAACTCCGTTCTGCTCATATTCGGCTCCTGTCTTGCTGTTCACTGCACGGGCCACCTGTTTTAACGTTTTCAATAAACTATTCCAAGTTTGTGTGGGTTCTTAGTGCAATTATATGTGATTATTTTTAAGATTATCTATGCAGTTTTTATGTTACTGTTTTTTAAGGATTTGGGCTACTGTTTTAAGGTAATCTAGGAGGTTGTTTAGGCGTGTTTTAGGATTCGGCTAAGGGTGAGTTTGGTGTTTTAGATTCGGCTATGGAGGGTGGTTGTAGGTGCTTTGGATTCAACTATGGAGGGTGGTGACTTGTGGTGGTTTCTTTGTTTTCTTTCTTGTGTATGTGTGAAGTGTTTTCTCTTTTTGTTTAGTCTTGGGTGTGTAGAGAGAGTCTAGAGAGATTTCGAGAGAGTTTGGGTGTGAATTCTATGTATCAAGCTTGGGCGTGATTTGTGTTGTCTGAAGGAGAGGAATGGCTTTGGTTAGGGGTTGTTTATATAGAAGATGGCTAGGGTTTCACCTTTTCTCACAAGGAAGAGATCTTGTTTCCAAATTAGGATAGATGAGAAAGGTATACACAAGATTGAGGGGGGACAAGATATTTTAAATTAGGAAGTTGTAATATTTAATTTGTGTTGGTTTAGGAATACAAATATTTTATATTGGTAAATATCTTATTAGATTAGGAAGTCAAATATATGATTGGCTTTAATTGGTTAGGATTGATTTTAATTTGGTATGATTATATTTTGATTTAGTATGTGATTTGTTTAATTTAGGCATGATTTTAGTTTAAGTTGGTAATTGTTTATTTTAATTGGTAAATGGTTTAAATGTTTTATTTAATGTTTAATATTTAAATTAATATTTATTTATTTAATTTGGGATGTGTTTTATGGGCTTTGGGGAGCTAAATGGGATGGGCGTGAGGCTAGCAGTAAAACCAGAATTACCGACACCGTTCGAACGCTCCCTCGAACGCGACACGAACGCCCGCAATCTGTTTCCCGTTTGAACGAAGTAGCGAACGCAGCACTAACGAAGACAGTGAGCTTGTTTATTCTGAATTTCCCCTTCCGATATCCGTTTCCCGCGGCTTTCGTGACTCAAAAGGTAGTGCCTCCAAATGAGGCTCATCATCGGGTTTCACATGCGAAAATGCAATGCCTACAGTCGCCCCCACTTTGATGGGGCTTGTGCAGTGTGCAACAGTGACAATCCTATCAAAGTTTATGCAATGCATTTTCACTTACCTGGCTCGCCAGCTGCCGCTTGACTTACCATGTGTTGAGTTGAGTTGGTGATGTAGTGGACCTCGATCCTGGGACGTATCCCCATAACTGCAAGTGATTTGGGCCTTGTTCATTCCCGGATTGCCATTCCCGGCTTGTTCATTCTCGAACTGTGTTGAGATGAGGCTTTATTCCTCCCGAGCTTTATTCCCGAATTGTTGAGATGAGGCTTTATTCCTCCCGAGCTTTATTCCCGAACTGTACTGACATGAGGCTTTCTTCCCCTCGAGCTTTGTTCTCAAACTATACTGATATGAGGCTTTCTTCCTTTTGAGCTTTGTTCCCTGACTGTGTTAACTGTGGGCTTTGTCCCCGAACTGTACTGAATGTGGGCTTTTATTCCCGAGTTTGTAGGCTTTCTTCCTGAACTGTACTGAACGTGGGCCTTATTCCCGTACTGAGCTGAATGCAGGCTTTCTTCATGAACCGTTACTGTAAGGTGGTCCATTCCCGAACTGTTATCGTAAGGTGGTTCATTCCCGAACCGTGCTTCCATTCTTGGAGTGCCATTCCCGGCTTGTTCATTCTTGAACTGTCCATTCCCGGACTATATCTCCATTCTCGGAGTGTCATTTCCGACTTGTTCATTCTTGAACTGTCCATTCCCGGACTATATCTCCATTCTCGGAGTGCCATTCTCGGCAGAACTGATCTGACGTAATGTGGGCCTCGCCCCCCCCAGAATGCCATACCCGGCAAGACTGATACTGATGCTAATACGGGCCTCGCCCCAAACTGATGCTGATGTGGGCCTCGGCCCTGGGATTCATTCCCTGGATTCATTCCAAAATTCTGCTGATGTGGGCCTCGACCCTGGGATTCATTCCAAAATTCTGCTGATGTGGGCCTCGGCCGCAGAATGATGTGGGTTTCGACCCTAAACTGATATTGACATGGGCCTCGCCCCCAGACTGATACAGCGGATATGGGCCTCGCCCCCAGACTGATACTGATATGGGCCTCGCCCCAAGACTGATACTGATATGGGCCTCGCCCTAAGACTGATACTGATGTGGGCCTCGGCCCTGGGACTCATCCCCAAAACTGATGCTGAAGTGGGCCTCGGCCCCAACTGCTACTGACATGGGCCTCGCCCCCAGACTGATGCTGATGTGGGCCTCGCCCCTGTTGATACTGATGTGGGCCTCAACCCATGCTGATACTGATGTGGGCCTCAACCCATGTTGATACTGACGTGGGCGTCAACCAATGCTGATACTGATGTGGGCCTCAACCCATGTTGATACTGATGTGGGCGTCAATCCATGCTGATACTGATGTGGGCCTCAACCCATGCTGATAATGATGTGGGCCTCGCCCCCAGACTGATATTGTACTGTCGCTGCTTTTGGTTGACTTGCATTTTGACGCTTTCTCTTTTTCGTTGTTGAAACCTGTGATTTACAAAACAAAACAAACACCAAAAAGAATGCCAAAATACGTTACGTGTATGCATGCATGGATGAAGTTCCTATTCCGTTGGGTTAGGTTTTCTATCAATTCTCTTGATGACTGTTTAGTCTTCTCTTCCTTATGCAAAGAACTACTTCATTCTATCTTCGTTGACTGGCTCGATGTACTTATTCATTTCCAAGTTTTGACAATCTCACTGTCCTCATTTCCCAGTTTCTGAACGGCTAACTTATCCTTTTTGCTTGCCTTTTCTGAGGATCCCCCGTGTTCTGAGCATCTTAATACCAAGATTGAATGCTTTTGTCACATGCACTCATGTTGCAAGTTGAGAAGTGGAGATTCAGACAAGTAAGCGAAATGAACTTCTTTATTATTGTTTGAGAAATGGTCCTAACAAGCAAACAAAATCAATGTCTTTATTAAAAATGCAAGATAAACTTGGAGAAACAGCAGTGCCTTCTTCCTCTGCCTATGGTTCTTCATCTTTGTCATCCCTTATCCCAATGAATGAAGCTGAGTGGTTGAGAGCCTGGAGGACAAGGGTTTCAGGTAGGCCAGAGTTGATCATGTAGTTAGGTAGGGGATTTCTGTGTGCATTGGGTTGTTCTCTTTCTGGGTCAGTTATTTTGTGGGTGTCAATGAGGTCTTGGATCTCATGCCTAAGGCGGGGGCAATTTTCAGTTTCGTGACCCTTTTGTTGGTGGAAGTAACAGAATAAGTTTAAGTCAAGGTAGTGGGGTACAGGGCTTGGAAGTGGTTTAGGTTCCAAGGGTTTCAGGAGTCCTTGCATCTTCAATTTTTCAAACACCTTCGATAGAGGCCTGCCAAGGTTGGAAAATCGCCTATTTCTGATGGCGGCAACTTCGGCAGTAGTGGGCCTTGTCTCAGAATGCCCCCCAAAATTCCTCTTATTCTGGCCATAAAACTTCCGGTTCTCGGCCTCCTCTTCCTCAATGTCCATGACAGTTTCCCTTAGCTGCCGAAAATCAGTAATCATCGAATTCATTCTCCTCAGTTTGCCATAGATCGAGGGCTTGGTGCCCTTAATGATCATTTTAATCTGGTCCTTCTCAGAGGGCCAAGTCTGCATCTTCAGAAGCTGGCTCCTCCAGCGGTCCACATATTCCTTGAAATTTTCCTCCGGCTTCTGCTTGATATTTTCTAAGTCACGGAGTGACAAGTCAATCTCCAAGTCCGTGACATATTGTTTTAAGAAAGCATCAGCTAGCTCCCTCCAATCTTCCTTAACCTTCTTCTCAATGCTATGATACCAAACCACAGGTGCCCCCTCGAGTGACATCCCAAACAGCTTTTGGACTTGGCGCTGTGATAGGCCCACTGAACTCATGACTGAGACATATTGCTGCAGGTGGACTCTCGGGTCTCCATTCCCATTAAACTTGGCCATGTCGGCATTCTGAACTGAGCAGGCAACTGTTCCTCAAAGGTCATCGCCTCATAGTCTAGTAAGTCTTCATCCTTACCCTTCATCTTACGGGTAACGGACTCTATCTGGTCACGGAGTTTCTGCAATTCTGCCTGAGACTCGACTTTTCTCCCAGTGGCATAATCAGCCATATCATCATCAAAAGCGGGGATGTCATCCCCCAACCCATTCGGAGTCTCCTCACGTCCTTCATTCTCAGAGTTTCCCCCAGCACGGGGCACAGCCATATTTGTCATGGCAGTAGTTAGGGCTTGCAACTGTTCGGTAATCTTGGCTAAACCGCTTTCCAACTGATCTATCCGGGATACCTCATTATCGGATGTACTCATGTCTGTTACCGGTCTTTTGGTGAGTCTTCCCTCTTCCCTAACCCAACGGGAGTCTATGATGGCTTTTAAAACACAAGGGTTAGCATGATGTATGTATGCATGGGGTGCATGAGATGCATGTAACATATAAAATATACTAAATCAATTAAAATTTTCACACAAATCGGCCTGTTTATCATTTTAGAATCTTTCGGGCTAATCGTCATAGGAGTGAACCCATCCCAGTTTAAATGGCCCAATGAGTTCACATCTCATGACAAAGTGCCCGACTAAACCCGAATGATAACGTTCCGAACACAATCATAAAGTGGCCCATCAATCACTTAGAAGCCTTTGGCCCAATAGTCATGAAATACGTTCTTGTCCCAGTTTAAATGGCCCAACAAGCCCATATCCCATGACAAACGGTCCAAATGGATCCAAACGATAATGTTCCCAAACACAAGCATAGAAGAAAGACGATGCAAACATGGCATAATAATTTTTACGAAGTGGCCCATCAACATTTCAGAAGCCTTGGGCCTAATAGTCATACAGTACGAACTTGCTCCAGTTTAAATGGCCCAGCAAGCCCGCATTTCTGACAATAGTCCAACTGCATCCAAATGAGGATGGTCCACAAGCACATACTCAAGGAAATAATTGCTACTTTAACCATACAAACCAGTCTACGGGTGGATTTGCAAGAGTATGGACAAAGGCTCTCACTGGCGAAGGATAGCCCACAACTAGGTCTCCCCACTCAAGGGTTCGAGCGACCAAGTGAGCGTATCCCTTTTTATACACTAAGGTACGTGCCAATGAGCTATGGTGTGTGACGGACTGTCAAATGGGTTTCCCGTTGTAGATTCCCCAGAGGGAAGGTGGAGCGAGGCTCACTTAAATAGCCAAGCCTCTTAGGCTCTTATCACTTGGTGTCAGGAATAAACAACGAGTCCTCCAAATTAGTCCATCACAAAGGCTACGAGTAGATGGTCATGTAGGTATCCTCACAGCTTTTCCTTCTAGAAAGGTAGTGAGTGAAGGAAGACACCAAACCATTACCTAGCCTCAAAGTGCCCTTGATTAAACCCTCACTTATCCACTATAGACATGGCCAATTAAAACATAAATCCACTCATTACAAGACACTATTTCGGGGCCAATTCTCATTATCCCCAGTGGAGTCGCCAGACTGTAGGACACAGGACCTGGGCGACGCCGTTCCTAGGCTCGCGGCCTAGTTTGGGAAGTACTGAATAACATGGAGTCGCCACCCGGTGTGAACCGGGACAAATATTTAAGGCCGCACTCACCCCTCGCAAGGGAAGACCTCAAACCGTTGGGTTCGGAATGGTCCCTTACTTATGTCACTTGTAATGAAAGGATTTATGTAATAATTTAATCAAGCTTAAGTAACACTTATTTCTAAGAGTATCATGCTTCTAAATTCTCATGTGTAAAATAAAACTTATGTACGCATTTCACATATATCTTACATTAAATTTGCATGCTTAACGTATATCAAGATAGCAACTAACATACAACTTTACTTGCATATCACATTCAGGAAAACACAAACACCCATATTAACCATACAAGCCAACAGTTAACCATACAAGCACACATATGGGCACTTTTCCAAGCGGTACGTGGAATTGTAGCCCAAGTACAGACCGCACTACCGTCCATTCGGAATCGGCTACGGAATTTACGTCTGGGTTTCCATCCGATATACCGCAAGAAATAATACTCAAATGTTATCATGACACAAGCATATGAATTGTAATACATCAACATATTTGCATTTATACATGTGGAGATAGCTACTAGGAAAACTATGCATGAAATCTAATGAAAAAGACTCAGTTCAGTGTGTTCGCGTTCGTGTAGCGTTCGTAAACGCGTTCGAACGGAAATGAAACGAATGCTCACGTTCGAGTAGCGTTCGTAAATGCGTTCGAACGGAAATGAAACAGAATGCTCCCGTTCGAGTAGCGTTCGTACGGAAATGAAACAGAATGCTCACGTTCGTATGGCGTTTGTTAACGCGTTCGAACGGGAAGATGAGACAGAATGCTCACGTTCGTATGGCGTTTGTTAACGCGTTCGAACGGAAATGAGACCTGACACATGATAAGGCAAAAAACACATGTGCGTTGAGTTGCGTTCGTAAACGCGTTCGAACGGGAACAGACCTGATGCATGAAATGGGACGCAATACATAAACACAAAATAAAAGGGCGCGGCGAAGTACTGCCATAAAGGTGACCTTTTGGGGCTCTTGATCTCTCAAAGAGAGGACCTTTAGACCAACATACTAAGCCCATGTGCGTCACATCACACATACAAGAATAGAACCAATCATATCAACCAAGTATGCCCGATTGAACACATCTAACATCCAATCTGAACACACATCAACCGGCGCGGCAAAGCATCGTGGTAACGGGTTTTAACCCCTCCCCATAAGGGATCTTTCATTCCACTTACTAAGCCCATGCGCTTGATTGAACCATACATAATAGATAAACTCAATAACATCAAACTAAGTATGCCCGATTGAACGTATCTCGCATCCAACCGAACACACATCAACCGGCGCGGCGAAGTAGTAGTTCACAAAGGTGGCCTTTTCGGCTCTTTGTCTCCCAAATGGAGGACCTTTGAACTAACTCACTAAGCCCATGCGCTGTTGGTTGAATCATGCATAACTAAACAACATATTGAATTCAAGTAAAGAAAACTAAATAAACAAAAGCAACACAACCAAAGAAAGATGGTGCCGTTTACCCAAGCGGTACGTGGAGTTGTGGCCCGAGTACAGATCATATTACCGTCCATTCGGAATCGGCTATGAAATTTATGTCCGGGTTTCCATCCGATATACCGCGAGAGTTGACACATCTCTCATTCATCAATACCCACAACATACATCATACACACAACGGATACCACAAATACAGAAAATATAATCAAAATGAATGACCAGAAAATAAAATGAGAATAAGTGTGAAAGATACCCTCAGGTCTAACCTTTTAAGCCGTCTCTCGGACTCGTGTTCCACGGAAATCGAAAGGGGGTAAAGCTCCGCAACTTTTCTGGTCCACTGGTTCAACGTCCTAGCTCGCTGCTTCGCTGTTTTGCTTACGGTTCGAACTCCGTTCTGCTCCTATTCGGCTCATGTCTTGCTGCTCACTGCACGGGCCACCTGTTTTAACGTTTTCAATAAACTATTCCAAGTTTGTGTGGGTTCTTAGTGCAATTATATGTGATTATTTTTAAGATTATCTATGCAGTTTTTATGTTAGTTTTTTAAGGATTTGGGCTACTGTTTTAAGCTAATCTAGGAGGTTGTTTAGGCGTGTTTTAGGATTCGGCTAAGGGTGAGTTTGGTGTTTTAGATTCGGCTATGGAGGGTGGTTGTAGGTGCTTTGGATTCAACTATGGAGGGTGGTGACTTGTGGTGGTTTCTTTGTTTTCTTTCTTGTGTATGTGTGAAGTGTTTTCTTTTTGTTTAGTCTTGGGTGTGTAGAGAGAGTCTAGAGAGATTTCGAGAGAGTAGAGTTTGGGTGTGAATTCTATGTGTCAAGCTTGGGCGTGATTTTGTTGTCTGAAGGAGAGGAATGGCCTTGGTTAGGGGTTGTTTATATAGAAGATGGCTAGGGTTTCACCTTTTCTCACAAGGAAGAGATCTTGTTTCCAAATTAGGAGAGATGAGAAAGGTATACACAAGATTGAGGGGGGACAAGATATTTTATTTTAATTAGGAAGTTGTAATATTTAATTGTGTTGGTTTAGGAATACAAATATTTTATATGGTAAATATCTTATTAGATTAGGAAGTCAAATATATGATTGGCTTTATTGGTTAGGATTGATTTTAATTTGGTATGATATGATTATATTTTGATTTAGTATGTGATTTGTTTAATTTAGGCATGATTTTAGTTTAAGTTGGTAATTGTTTATTTTAATTGGTAAATGGTTTAAATGTTTTATTTAATGTTTAATATTTAAATTAATATTTATTTATTTAATTTGGGATGTGTTTTATGGGCTTTGGGGAGCTAAATGGGCTGGGCGTGAGGCTAGCAGCAAAACCAGAATTACCGACACCGTTCGAACGCTCCCTCGAACGCGACACGAACGCCCGCAATCTGTTTCCCGTTCGAACGAAGTAGCGAACGCAGCACTAACGAAGACAGTGAGCTTGTTTATTCTGAATTTCCCCTTCCGATATCCGTTTCCCGCGGCTTTCGTGACTCAAAAGGTAGTGCCTCTAAATGAGGCTCATCATCGGGTTTCACATGCGAAAATGCAATGCCTACAGTGGGAAAGAGGTAGGTCACGCCTTCCGCACTTTTTCTGAGTGGTCCTCCATCCCTAACATTGGTGCTTCTTATTGGTCTGAAAAGAAGGCGACTGGAGCCTTGCTCTTCTGGGCTTTAGTTTTCTTCCCGAGGGCCCACTCAACGGCTTCCTTAGGCTCATCACCCCCAAACCTGATGGAAACATTTTTTGGAGTGTTGGGGGAAGGAGTTTGTGTTTTTTGCTGGGCTGGGAATATCCGTAGTTTGGGGAGCAGGGGGCGGTGTTTGGTTGGCTTGGGGAACATTTGTGGGCTCGCGGAGGGAGCTGGTGTTGATACCCTTTTGTCTTACAGCCGGAGTGATCGGGGTGGTGACTTAGTCACGGATGTTGTTAAACTCGCCCCTGGCGGAGCGCATAACCTCCCGAGCAACTTATATAAGGTCTCTATTCCAGATATGTCTGCAACAAGAACAGAAGTGTTAGAACATTTAGAAGAGAATGAGATGGGTCAAATAACAAAAATAGCAAACAAGACATCAACTAAGATGGGTCGGTAAGTTAGAAATTACCAGTCTGTCTGGACTAGGGATGTGGAGCACTCGGGATAAGGCCCGAGTCGATAAAGTCTGAGAGGTTGACAAGGTCCTTGTAATGGCCTCCGTACTTAAAAGACTTCTTTATCCTTGCTCGGACAAAAAATTGAAGGTGAGAATGAGGTGGGTCACGCCTTCTCGCATGTTTTCTGATAAGTCTTTCATCTCCAACATCGGCACTATCTGCTGATCTGAAGAAGATGCAGTCGGAGCTTTGCTCTTTCTGGCCTTAGTTTTCTTCTTAAGGGCTCTCTCAACGACTTCCTCAGGCTCCTCACCTCTGACCCGATGGAAACATCTTTTGGCTGGATTGGGGAACGTTTGTAGGCTCGGGGGGAGGCAGGAGCTGGTGCTGCTGCCCTTTGTCTTGCGGTCATAGGGATCGGGGTTGTGAATCAGGCAGAGGCACTACTAGACCCGCCCCGGACGGAACGCATTACCTCCCGAGAAACTTATAGGGGTCTTCATTCCAAACATGTCTGCAACAAGAACAGAAGTGTTAGAACATTAAGAAGAGAGTAAGATGGGTCAAAGAACTAAACTAGCAAACAAGACAGCAAATAAGATTGGTCAGTAAGTTAGAAATTACCAGTCTGTTTGGACCAGGGAGGTGGAGTACCCAGATAAAGCCCGTGTCAGCAAAGGCCGGGAGGTTGACAAGGTCCTTATAATGGCCTTCGTACTGAAAAGCCTTATTTACCTTGGCTCGGGTCTCTTGATGGACCTTAAGAGGGTCGCCTCAGCAAACTGCAAAAGGCTTGGGAATGTTAGTGGAAGGTTAAAATTTGAACATAAAAAAAGGAAGAAATATCGAGGATGGGTTGTTACCTCCAACTCGAAAAATATTCAAGACTATGATGTCCTCGCCAAAAGCATGCCAATGCCTTCCTCATGGCCCTATGCTCTAGAACTATTTTTCCTCGAAGTTCTTATTGGTGGCGGGGAGATTTTTAATAATTTAAGAAGCCTCATCATAGGTGAAGAGGCAATACTAACCCTTGTACTCTTTTGGGTTAGCATTCATCCTATATAATCTCTTCAACTCGAGGACAGATGGCTCCCCCAGCCCTCCTAGGCTCCAAATCACATAGAGCCTGTCCAGCACTCTCCACCCGTTCAGGTTTGATTGGCATATGGCTAGATTCATTGTTGCCAACATCCTTGCGAAGTACCCTTATGCGGACATGCGCAGTCTCATATCGAAAAATTTCGTGCAGAGGGCCACCTGGTTATCGCGAGGATGGCTTGATTTATCCCATTCTTCTGGGACGATGATGGTGATGTCCTCGGGAATGTTTAATTTCATTCTTAATTGATCTAGTTAAGCCTCAGTTATCACAGAGGCCTAGTCCATGTCTAAGTTGACGAAGTCAAGCTCAGGGTGGCTTGGCTCTGGTCGGGGCACCCATCGGTGGTACGATTGGTTCTCTTCTTCGGATGGGGTCACCGTTGTATCATAGTTTTTAGGGCTCTCTGATCCCGAGCTGTGTATATTAATATGTTCGGTCTGGTGTAAGGATTGCATGATAAGAGGTAGAGTTTTTAGAAAAGTTGGAGAAGAAGATTATGAGGCTGACATTTATGTCAAGACAATACCCGAGATGGAAGGTTAGTTCAAACCATTTAGTTCTAAAAAATAATCATATGATTAGAAGAACTAAACACCAAGAGTTAGGATTCACTGTGCCATCGTCCTTATCGAGCGGCTAACCCTAAAAGGCTCTAAGTGCCATAACAATGGCAAAACAATAAATTTACAAAGCATATGCAAGGCAAACACATCTACAAAAAAAAACCCTATAAACTCATGTTTTTACCTCTGACAAAAAAACCCAAAAGAACACCCAGATACACACAAGAAACCAGAAATATATTCACACAAAGTAATCATACCCCAACTTGCCATTAATTCACAAAACTAGAAAAATAACATACCACACAAACGGATCACCTCCATTATCACAAGCAATGACATTAACGAATAGGGAGGGAGTCAGTGGATAACTTACTTGTTGTGCTGGAGGATGGTAGTGACGGACGCTTGGAGTTGTTGAGGGCTCAAAATTGCAGAAGATGACTTGAAGGTTTTGAGAGTGTTATGGAGAATACAAAGTTGTGAAAGTTGAAAGATGAACAAAAACAACCTTTAAATACACAGTCCATGCTAGATTTGACCATCGGATTGAAATAAGTGCACGGGATCAATGACACGTGTAAATGAGATCTCGGCCATTGAAATTAGGTGAAAAGCTCTTATTGAAGCCACGAATTTGGTTGGTCACAACCGTCTTAAGTTTTGGCACGCAAGCCATAGATACATGACACCTGGCATCTCGTGGAGATGAGGTATAAAGAAGATCTGACGTATGTGACAAGTATTTAAGGAAAACCATTAAGCCATCACATCTTCCTATGGACGATTCAGAAACCTTAGGAAGACTCTTCAGTTGGCAATGAAATAGAGGCAATCATTACCAAAAAAAAAAAATCTTTGCCTCTCTGTGTATCTTCCTTACCCGATAGATGTGGCAGTATAAGTAGTTCTGAGATGTGACACGAGGACACAGGTCTGATCTGAACAACCATCTTTATTTAAGTTCCCGATATCAACTCACTATTTCATTAATACCAAGAACTAGAGGACGGATGTTGATGGTGGTTTTTCACCCCGAGGAAGTGAGGAAGTTTGAATACCGAGGAATAATAGTTTAAGGTTTTTATTTGGACAGAAGAATGAAGGGGACCCAGAAAGGTAGAAGTCGGATGAAGAACCTGAGCCCATTGAACGAGAAAGTCTTATCGGGGGCAATGCTGGTTGATGAAGTGGAGTTGGGATAGCGACTCGACCCGAAGAAGTACTAGATTTGGCATCATTTGAGCATCAGTGGATGCCGACCGAGGTGGTCCGAACTAGCCGACCCGACCTGGCTAAAGAAAGGAAGATTTGACTCAACACCATTCACCGTGGCATGCCGACCCAGGGACCGAGGTTGAGGACGCGATATCTTGGGGGAAATGAGCATGGGTGGCGATGCCAGGGTGACATGAGCTGACGTAGGAATAATAAATTTGGAAGCCTATATAAAGGAATCGAAGATTCAGATTCTGGGGTTGGCACTTTGGTTAGCAATTTTCATATTTCACTACATGTAAAAAGTTATAAAAGTTTAGTGATAAAGAAAGAAATCCGATCGGTTTAAATCCCGAGTAAGTAATAAAATTACTCCCTTTTACCCCGTAGACGTAAGTTGGAGCCACTCTCCGCCGAACCACGTAAATCATTTTCTCTGTGATTGTTTATCTACTTGCCAAATTTGATTTGATTCCCTACTAACCAAATAAATTTCATGCTTGGAGAAGGTTTGTACGAGGGGTAGATTTCTCAAATTAGCTTTGGAACAAAAAAATAACCGTATAAACAATGCTCATTTCTCTCAAAATTAACTTAAGATTCTTATGATGAATCATGGAGCTTTATTATAGGCTTGATACCTTCTTTTTGTATAGTGGATTGGGTCGGCCAAATTAATTGTAGGATAATTTGTTGATTTCATGTATACAATTATGCCCTACCTATTTCATTATCTCTAATGAATTGACTTATTATAGTTACATTAATTCTTATAGGAAAATATTTTACAACGGCTGAGATGAATAAATGAATTTAAAAAATATATATATTGGATAACTTTTTTCTCTCAAACTAATTTTTAAATTGAATTAGGTTATAAGTTTCAACATCATATCATAATAAGACTCATGATATATACAATTATGTTTCTCCATTTGGGTGCCTTACATTTTAAGATTTTTCCCTAATTAGCAACGTATTGTTTACTAATTTGATCTGTTGACTTTCATTATTGGTGTTTCTGCTGCTCTTCCTTGAATGCTGTTCCCAAATTTAGCCATATGTTTTCCTCTTGATGAGTGGCAAAAATCACTTGGGTGGCTGAGCTCAAATACAAATCTAAATGATAGGTTAACCCCAACGTCAAAGAAGCTTTGATGGAAAATCATTGCACACTGCACACGATCATGTTAATATTCACAACTCAAAATATATATATATATATTTATATATATTTGATAAAGAGGGGATATTATTAAAAATAAAATTAAAATAAAAAAAATAAACTCACCAATGGTGAATCTATGAAAATTACCAAAGTAACCAAGATCAATAAATAAGAAAACCTGGACAATCAAAAGAATTCCAAGATCTTACATGATGTGAAGAAAGTATCAATTCAGTCCCTGAAAAATCGAAGTCGTCATACTTAAGACAAATCCAAGCAGAGAATCTTCCTACAAATCTGAGATAAATCTGATGAATTTCCTTTAAAAATATATTGATTCATTTCAATCCAAATACACCAAGACACGGCCATAAAAAGAACATCTAAGAAATCTTTTAGATTTCTACCGATGTGCAAAAATTCCCAAAAATAGATAAAATCCATCATACATAGTTTGCATGGTCCCACAATCATGCCAACTTATAAACACGGAATATGACATCTCATATTATTTGGATAAAATATTGAGGATGTGCTTATAACTCATAAGTAATAATCACCATTAATTATTAAGACGTATGACTGCCAAAGCATCTATTATCTTCCTTGCGTACCCTGATATCAAGAAGACGAGTCGCCAGTACCAAAAATAAAACCTTAAACCTTGAGGAGTTTGACTATCCTATACTGTCAATAGTGTTATCCTACACGGGTATGTTGGAGATAAGGGTAGATAAAAAAGTAATTGAAACTGAAAATTCGAAGCGAACCGGAAAAAATCGAATTGAAGTGAATTATTCAATATTTTAATTAAAAACAGAACCAAATCGAATTAGTATAATTTTTTAACTAAAAAAACTTAATCGAATCGAATTAATTGAATAATTTATTTTTAAAAATTTTTTAAAATCAAATCATATAATGTTGTTACTTTATAATTATATTTGTTACATTATTTAATTTATTTAGTGTTTAGTGATGATTAATTTCATGAAACATTTATAATTTTTTTGCCTTTTCTTTTTATTTTCCTACATTTTAATTTTTAAATAATTTAAATGATGATTATATCTTATGAAAAAATTATTGGTGTAGCGATGATTATAAGAGTTATAGTATAAAAAAAATTAAATAAATATTAGATTCAGTGAATATTATTAATTATTATTTTTTTTTGTTATTATTAAAAAATTAAAAAAAAAATCGAATTATACTGAACCAAACTGACAATTAAAAAAATATAATTTTTTTAATAAAAATCTGTACAGTTATATTTTAAAAAACTAAATAATTATATTTTTTTATAATCATATTGAATGGGACCGACTGTATATCCGTAGTGGGAGGAGCATATATCAAAACGATTATAATGGATAAACAATTAAATGGGCCGGGTAAAATTAATTTTGGATCCAAACACATATACTTCTACATTATGCAAGTATCTTTGTTGATGGTGTTTTCAGGCACTATAACATTTAAGACAGCATGACGAGGACAGAAGGGTAATTCCCTGACTGGTTGAGATCATCAAAGCCGACCCGACCACAACATGTGAAGACCGACCACTTTGGTTCAGATGACCGATCACTTTAAGGTCGGCAGGAACACTCTCAGCATAAAAGACTGTCATGACCGACCACATGGCGAGACGCGTTCAAGATGACGACACTTTATTCTTGCGGATAAGATAAAACGAGTCATCCTACTCTCACAAGGAAATGGAGTCAGAATCCGAAAAGGAATAAGAAAAGAGAAGGGAATATCATGCTAGGAATCCTTGCAAGGAGAAGAGATTAAGTTCAATTAGGATTTCTTATACAAATAGGAGTCTGATTTCTGTGTTATTATAAATAGGAGGGCATAGTATGTGTAATGATCATCAAATCATCAACAAAAACTAGTGATCTGAATCTTCAAGCTCTGACTTGTGGAGATCCGAGAAGAGTGTTTAAGTAATAAAAGTACCATCTTTTTTGTGTCCGTGGACGTAGGTCGGATCCAAATCCACCGAACCACGTTAAATCCCCTTGTTGTTTGGTGTGTTCATCTGTTTTTCGCTAAATTTGTCTTTGGTCCCCCATAACCAAACAAATTCACTATTGAGGGAGGATTTCCTCGGGAGTGATATTCCAATATTACCCTGAGACCAAAATCAGCCGTCAACAGTTGGCGCCGTCTGTGGGGAAACTCAACAAAAAACAACTCGCGTAGTAAGACAATGGCGGAAGACGGAAGCCACCAACCATCAGGGGGCTCGGCTGCAGATTGGATGGAGAAGGTTGAGGAGAACCTTAGGAAAGAAAGGGAGGAAAGCCAAACTCTGCTAAAAACCATAGTAGACCGTTTGGAAAGGATAGAAGGAGCACACGATGGAAAATTCGAGGCCGGGACTAGCCGACGAAAGAACGACATAGAAGAAGGAAAGAGAATTGTCGATATAAGTGAGGAGGACAGGCCCCGGAGGAGAGATCCTTACAAGGTAAGATCTGTAGTGGTTCAGGGAGATTCCCAGATCGAGGACACATGGTAGGAAGAGAGTGACAAATCGTCACCAGACCCCTCCTATGATAGCCTTCGCAACACCCGGCGAAAGGAGAAAGAATATGACGAAGAAGTACGAGAAGATACCGGCCTCGAGAAGCACCACCCCCGGGATAACAGAAAGAAAGGAGACCGCATGAGGCGGAGTGGAACCAAAGATATCAACATGAAATCTTGGTTACGGGAGGAGCTGATCAAATAGGGAGTATATCCCAATGCAAACAGAGGGGATGTCCAGGACGGCAAAGATGAGTCCCCCTCACAGAAGAAATAAAATCAGAGAAATTCCCAAAAAGATTCAGCATGCCGACCATGACACCATACAAAGGCCATACCGATCCCAAAACCCACATTGAAGGTTTCGTCCTACTAATGGAGGTGCAAGGGGTAACAGGGGACGCCATCTGCAAAGTGTTCCCCCTAACTCTGGCCGGACCGGCCATTCTATGGTATAGAAGCCTAGCCCCAATGAGCATCAGCAACTTCGCACAACTGAGGAAGTCATTCATTCGACACTTCAAGGGGGCTTGTGTCCCCAGAAAGACAATTGGAGAACTAAGGCTTATGAAGCAAGGAGACGAGGAACCTCTGAAGATATTTATTGAAAGATACCATAATATGGTACTCGAAGTCGGAGGGTATGAATCCCCCGAGGCCCTGGAAAGCTTAAAGGGAGCCTTGAAAGTCGGAAGGCTATGGACCCACCTAAGGATCCAAGACACCCCAGACTACGCCACCGCTCTGGAGGTGGCCCGAAAATTCGTTTTGTTGGAGAACGAGGAGAAAATATCCCGAAAAGGGAGCACCATTAGAGAAAGAACCGCAAGGGATGGTGCCCCCCACCGAACAGAAAGAGAATCCAGAAGACCACTCCCGAAGCACAAGGAGTTCAAACCACTGCACCGGGACAATCAAGAGAGAAGGGCGCCGACCCTAGTAAACCATGTGGTCGGGGAAGATGCATACATTCCCCTAAAGAAACCACTAGGGCAAATTGTCATGGAGATCCAGGGGAAAGGTCTCTTAGTAGAACCCGACCAAAGGAGATTCCCCCCGGACAAAAGAAACCAAAAGGCTTATTGTGTGCACCACAACTCCAAAGGACATGCAACAGACGGATGTAAAGATCTGCGAGAGCAAATGGAAGATCTAGCACGAAACGGGTATCTCAACAAGTACATTGACCACGAGGTCATGACAGCCAGACAAAGAGCACGTGGTCGCCAAATCAATATCATTGCAGGAGGAAGAACGCTGGCCGGAAACTCTAACCGGTCAAGGAAAGATTACAGCAGAACCCGAGGACCAGATGTCTTAGAAACAGAGCAGGTCACAGGGCTACAGGGAGGCCGGTTTGTACCAATAATGTTCACTGATGAGGATACACGAGGAGTAAGTTTCCCTCATGACGATGCATTAATAATCAAGGCAGTCATCAGCCGGTCGGAGGTAGACAGAATCCTGGTGGACCCCGGGAGCGCAGTTGACATAATTTCCAGAGAAGCACTGGACGACCTAGGGGTAGAATATGCAACCCTGACCAACGATAGCACTCCCTTATACGGTTTCGGAGGATCAGCCGTCATCCCACTAGGAAGAATACAGTTGGCAATAACTGTCGGGACACATCCTCGGACTCGGACGATCATGATAGACTTCACTGTAGTAGACTGCATGAATAGTTACCAGGCCATCGTCGGGCGACCCTTCATGATGAAAACAAAAGCCGCGATGTCCTGCTACCACATGAAACTGAAATTCCCCACTCGGGAGGGGATTGGAATTGTGTGCGGAAGTCAGAAAACAGCTCGCAGCTGCTTTGCAACTCTCTCACGAGAAACTCTCTGCATCACAGAAGACAACCGAAAACAACAAAAGAACCATGGAGAAGAAGAAGACAGAAACCCAGGCGCCTGGGCAAACAAATAAGGGACAGGAATTCAAATACAGAGCCTCTCTCAAAATGACCCACAGAGAGTTGTAAGAAGGGCAGTATGTCCCCAGGTATCAATAAAAAAACTTTTTTTATTTATCCGCCCTTCTAAAAGATAAAAGTTCGCAAAGAACTCCGGGGACATACTCAATGCAACAATCCAAAACATAAAGAGAAATGTGCCCTTAATATTCCAAACAGCTCGGGGTCGGGTACATCCCACCGAGTCAGCCCTTCGGACTGGGGACGTAACATTCCCCCAGATCCAAGTGCCTTTCTCAGCTCGGGGTCGGGTACATCCCACCGAGTCAGCCCTTCGGGCTGGGGACGCGACATTCCCCTAGGTCCAAGTGCCTTTCTCAACTCGGGGTCGGGTTACGTCCCACCGAGTCACGCTCATTGGTCTGGGGACGAGACATTCCCCCAGAACCAAGTATCTCTTTAGCTCGGGGTCCTCAGGGACATACTCGATGCATAGGATCCGTAAGTAGCATAGCACGGGGAGGGATGATACCCCTGTGGCGATTGCTTGCTCCAGTGTTACCGAACATAAGGAGGAATATGCCCTTAATGTATCGAACACTCTTTGATCCTCACTTACCCGATGTAATGGATCCGTGGGAAAGCATAGCACGGGGGATGGTGATGCCCCCGTGACGATTGCTAGCTCCAGTGATGCCGGGCCTAAGGAGGAATGTGCCATTAGTATCCCGGACACTCTTTGATCCATTCATCATCTCGGATCCGCGAGAGACGCAGCACGGGGATGCGTTGTGCCCCTGTAGCGTGTGCCTACTCCAGCGTGGTAAGGATGAGCCCTCATACAATACACAGGCTCCCCAGTGAACCGACGTGTAGAGGATGTGCCCTTACCAATCAAACGCTCTTTTTGATCCGAATCCTGGTTCGCCGGGACGCTGAGTTGAAAGATTCAGAATTGTGTTTTGGAGACCTCGGGCAGGACGCTGTTTTGAGGCATCCATGTTGTTATTCTTTTTGCAAAAAACATTTTCATGGGATAGGTGCTAAGTCACCCTCGGCTTTTGATTTTATTTCCCGAAACTTGTTTTTATTTTTCGCCGGTCTGGCAGAGGGACGCCCCTGCCGGATTAGGCAGGACTTCAAAAGGTTGATTCACTTCCCTTCTATACAAGTCCCAAAAATTATTCGGCTCGGGGCTGGATTCGTTTCGCCGAGGCCACTTGGATCACCTGGCTCGAGGCTGGATTAGTTCCGCCGAGGCCACTTATTTATTCGACCCGGGGCTGGATTCGTTCCGCCGAGGCCACTTATTTATTCGACCCGGGGCTTGATTCGTTCCGCCGAGGTCACTTGGTTTCTCTCAGCTCGGGGTCGGGTTACGTCCCACCGAGTCCGTCCTTTTTGGTCTGGGGACGTAACATTCCCCCAGGGCCAAGTGTTCATTTCAGTTCGGGGTCGGGTTACGTCCCACCGAGTCGGTTTCTTTGGACTGGGGAGGTAACATTCCCCCAGGTCCAAGTCTTTTACACAGCTCGGGGTCGGGTTATGTCCCACCGAGTCGGTTTCCTTGGACTGGGGAGGTAGCATTCCCCCAGAGCCAAGTATCTCACTCAGCTCGGGGTCGGGTTATGTCCCACCGAGTCGGTTTCTTTAGACTGGGGAGGTAACATTCCCCCAGGTCCAAGTCTTTTACACAGCTCGGGGTCGGGTTATGTCCCACCGAGTCGGTTTCCTTGGACTGGGGAGGTAGCATTCCCCCAGAGCCAAGTATCTCACTCAGCCCGGGGTCGGGTTATGTCCCACCGAGTCAGTTTCCTTGGACTGGGGAGGTAGCATTCCCCCAGAGCCAAGTATCTCACTCAGCTCGGGGTCGGGTTATGTCCCACCGAGTCGGTTTCTTCGGATTGGGGAGGTAAAATTCCCCCAGAACCTGAGTCTTTTACTCAGATCGGGGTCGGGTTGTACCCCTCCAGTTTATGATGACCCCTGAAGGGTCTCGAAATTATTCGGACAACAGAGAAAAAAAAAAGGAGAGAGACACGAAAGACACATAAAATATATATATATGTGTATGTCAAAATACAACTTGAAGTTTTATTACAAAAGGTTAAAGTGTACACAGGGCCCCGGTCGGGTTACCCTTTCTCATTCAGCCCGCACAGGGGCAGGAATTTCTTCCTCAGCTCGCTCAGACAACAGAAGGATTGGCTTGATCTCGGGAGGAGGAACAGCTGCTTCATCCTCGGCTGCACGGGAGACCTCTACTTCAGGGATGGGAGGAGGGATCTCAAGGCAGTCATCGCCGGAGGCTAGAATATCAGATCGTCCTTCTTGGGAAGCTCCGGAAGCCGGGACAACCGAAATCGGGTCGAGATTCATAACCTCCTCGGTAGGGGGAGGGAACCATTTCTGGAACTCCTCCTCGGAGATATCCCCCTTGCAATAGCTAATAGCCGCATGAATAGGATCCATATTCAAACCTGGCAGCACCATCGGTATCAGCTCAGCACAGTCACCAACTCCCTCTAGGCGGATAGCCTCCTTCTCGGCCTCAAGGTCGGCCTCTCTTTCCTCAACCTCGGCTTCTTTCCTCTCAAAGTCATCCCGGGCCCGCGCCATTTGTTCTTCATTGGCCTTCAATTTTGTTTCAACACTGGCCACATTGGCCTTCAAAACGCCAATTTCAGATTAGGCGGTCTTCAAATCCTCCCGAGCATTGTCAGCAAGCTTTCGCTCCAGCGCAGCAGCAGCCTTAAGAGCCTTATTAACTTTGAAATTCTCAATGGAAGTCAACTCAAGGTTCTGAATCACCCCCTCCCGATCAGCTAATTTAGCCTCCACTTCTGTAAGGCGATTCTGAAGTCTCTGGGCCTGACCACCATCGGACAATAGGCTCAAAAGAAGATCTTTGTTCTTCGCCATGAGGTAAGTAGCCTGCACAATAACAAAGAAAGTCAAGACGCGAGATGAAGAAGACCGGGAACCGAAATCAGAAAAGAGCAAGGAGAGAATAAAACTACCTTTGCCATCTGAGAGCTCATCTCGGTGACCACAGCCTCGGGCGAGATATCCTCATATCTCGAGACCTCCCCAGGGGGAATCACCTCGGCCAATTCATTAAAGGCCGGCACTAGATGGGAAGTGGCCTCCCGGATGCTTTCTCCCAAATCATCCACCCCGAGGACTACGGAACCCTTTTGCTTCTTGGATGAGCCCACAGATGATTTTTTCCCCCGGCGAGAGTCTTTCTTCTTGACCGGGACAGGATCCTCCTCCTCCTCTTGAACCAGCTCGGTCTCCTCTGACCCGAATTGACGCCTCCTTTTCCTCAAAGGCTTCGGCGGACTGACAAGACGAGCAGACCCCGACGACTGCACACCAGGAGAAGATAGACCCCGTGTAGCCGGCTGAACTCTCCCCTGAGACGTCATCCCAACCTCAGCAGATTCAGGCTGTGCCCGGGAAGTTCCAGTTTCAGCATGACCGACCTTCTTCATAGTACCGACCAACTTCTCAAGAAACTTTGGCCTCTTCGACATACCTACAAAAAGGAGGAAAATGAAATCAGAACCCGAGCATATAAAGCATATGATAAAAAACAGCCGGCAGACACCTACCTATCCGACCCGAGACTTCCGGAGGGACGGTCCGAGTAAGGCCTGACTCAACAAAGGCCGCATCATTGACCAGCTTCCTCCAGTGGGCAGCATACCCCCGAGCCCAGCCTACCCGCCTCCGAACCTGACGCGAAACCTTGGGAGCATCTCGCCAACAAGCTGGGAGGAACCAGAGAAGTCAGAAACCTAAGAAACTAAGAACGGGAATAAAGAAAGAAAGAAGGGGTATTAAACTCCTAACCTCCAGCCCTGAAGATGTCCGGAACCGAGACGTCCTCCTCAAACGATCTCAGGACCCGACCACAATCCCCAGTAGCCCAGAACCAAAGGTCCTTGAAATTCTTGTTGGAGTCGGGGAGTTTTTGGACAAGGTTGGACGAGCTATCATAAGCAGAGAGGTAATACCAACCATAGTGAGTCTTTGGGTTAGACTTCAAACGGTATAACCTCTTCACCTCTTCCAAACAAGGTACACCTAAACTTGCCCGGTGCCAAACCACATGTATGTCGGGCAGAATCCTCCAGCTATTCAAACTCAATTGGCAAAGGGCGATCTCCATCTCAGCCAGCATCCAAGCAAAATAACGCTGCATCGGCAGCCGTAGCCCACACTCAAAAAAGCAGGAAGAAGTGCCACCGAGCCCTCATCAGGTTGACTAGCACGATCCATCGGGCCGGGAACATCAAGGGCTATATCTATCGGGATGTCGTATCGTTGCCGCAACAGCGCAAGATCATCCTCAGTTATTTTGGAGGGGCGGTTCATGTCCAGAGCCGACGACCCAAGTTCACCGGGCTCTGGGTCCTTCCAAGGAACCATCTGACGGTAAGAGTCTTGTTCAATCTCAGAAGGAGTTGGGGTAGTGTCAAGGTCTTCTACACTAGGTGCCCCAGAGCCCGAGGAGAGCTCCTCAGCAGGGGGAGTTGAGATCTTAACAGGCTTTTCAGGGGAGGAACTGCTGTCAGACATCCCTGACACCCACAGAAAAAACAAAAAAGGAAGGGGAAGTCAGTCTACGGCTAAAAGAAACTACCCATGGTTTCTATGTTAGCTAAAGCAGGTGGTCTTTAAAAGTGCCCTAAAGCAGAACCCGGCAAACCATAAATCTTTCCCTAGCAAAACATAGATTCATAAAACACAAAAGGGGAAGAGGTCATTCAGAAGACTTACTTGTTCTTCTCAGAAGAGGCAGAAGGTTGTTCAGTACGGGTGTGCCCGTTCCTTATTTTCACAGCACGGAGGAAGAAAAAGACCACGGTTGAACTTCGAAAGCACGGAGTTAGGCAAATCACAGAGATATTTGCAGAAAAGAAGAAGAAATTACCGAAAAAGATTGAACAGTGAAAGCCTCGCCCTCTTATAGTCATGGCAAAGACGCTCGTGACCATTGGATCTAAGGGAAGAGCCCGGATGAACACCAAGCGTCGACTGCAAAAGGGGTCTCTCAAGTTTAAACAGACGGCTGAGATCAGCTCACTGTGAAGACGCCTCTGCACGGTCGATTCGTTCCTTTTTTTGGCGGGAACCCGTCGGATGTTTGACAAGTGTCAAACTTAGAAGAAACCCTAAAGTTGATTTGATAGGCATTTAAACGGACGTGACTGATTGCGTGTCTCAAGACGAAACGCTTAAAAAGTGGCAACAAAGCCTTTCTCGACCCCGGACCGACCTCCAACAGAGCAAGTCAGAAACACCTTCTTTATATAGTTCCCGGCACCAACTTGCACGCTTGTTGGAACCGAGAACTAGGGGACAGATGTTGATGGTGTTTTCAGGCACTATAACATTTAAGACAGCATGACGAGGACAGAAGGGTAATTCCCTGACTGGTTGAGATCATCAAAGCCGACCCGACCACAACATGTGAAGACCGACCACTTTGGTTCGGATGACCGATCACTTTAAGGTCGGCAGGAAAACTCTCAGCATAAAAGACTATCATGACCGACCACATGGCGAGACGCGTTCAAGATGACGACACTCTATTCTTGCGGATAAGATAAAACGAGTCATCCTACTCTCACAAGGAAATGGAGTCAGAATCCGAAAAGGAATAAGAAAAGAGAATGGAATATCAGGCTAGGAATCCTTGCAAGGAGAAGAGATTAAGTTCAATTAGGATTTCTTATACAAATAGGAGTCTGATTTCTGTGTTATTATAAATAGGAGGGCATAGTATGTGTAATGATCATCAAATCATCAACAAAAACTAGTGATCTGAATCTTCAAGCTCTGACTTGTGGAGATCCGAGAAGAGTGTTTAAGTAATAAAAGTACCATCTTTTTTGCGTCCGTGGACGTAGGTCGGATCCAAATCCACCGAACCACGTTAAATCCCCTTGTTGTTTGGTGTGTTCATCTGTTTTTCGCTAAATTTGTCTTTGGTCCCCCATAACCAAACAAATTCACTATTGAGGGAGGATTTCCTCGGGAGTGATATTCCAATATTACCCTGAGACCAAAATCAGCCGTCAACAATCTTAAATATTATTTATAATCGGGATAAAAAAAAAATATTTCAAATTATGTACCGAATATTATGAGATCCAGAATCTCAATCCTATTTTTTAATCGGAATAAAAAATAATCTCAAATCATATTTCAAATAAAATATAAGATCTCAATTCATTCGAAATTTGAGATTTTCTATCGATCATAATCCTACGAACCGACTCTACATTGGGCATAAAAATTTCACTTCGAAAGTAGCTCGTACTACTATTACTTGCATCTTTCAATATGTTCAAAGATTACTCTACTTCAAAGTTCAACCATTTTACAGAATTACTTAATCCAAAATACCATCATTAATATTATTATTTATTAATATTAGTCAACGTCATAGCAACATAGAAGATTAAATCATACTCCGGATGACAATGCCAGACTGAATGATAAATAGGTTAGGACTTAAAAAACCCAAATATTATAAAATAATTTTTTTAATTGAGTATATTTTTTATTTTAAATTCTAAATACATACATACATTTACATTTATAATGAATATTTTAATACCTAATTCAAATATATCATTTAAAGTTTTCAAATATTAAAATATTTTAAAAATTAATTTTTCCCAAAAAATAAATTTATTTTAAAACGGGACTGAGCTCGACCAAAATTTTATTCCTATCTAAAGGCCCAGGCCTACGGGGAAACTATTAAGCCCAAGATTTTTCATCCATAGCATTTGTGGGAAATTTACGATTCTGATGAATTAATGATTTCCAATATAAAAATTGTCCCTCATTTACAAAAATATAATCAATGGCCAAATAAAATATTTTGGGACTAAATTACCATTCTTCAATTTAAAATTTCACTAAATTAATGCCCAATTTAAAAAATTGAGGACGTACAATTTATATATTGTGGACACCCACCTTATATTGTCCACACGGAAGCTCAATATCTCAAATTTAAAGTTTATAATTTTTAAGTAATTTTTAGGGT